>PVJA010011672.1:0-45370 GCA_004027025.1 Myocastor coypus | reverse complement strand
GGTCATCCAAAACCCCGTGCAGGGCTCTACACTGGGCATAACCCTAAGGGCCCCTCATGAGACAGAGCTGGGCCCGTGCCCCGCTGGAGTGGTGCTTTCCCCATAGGAGTCGGTGTTCAGCCGGCCTCTTCAGCCTGTCGCAGTCCGTGGAAGCCCCTTCATGGTGCCTGTGTGACATGCCTGTCACTGAATGTTGGCTGACACTTAGTAAACTTGAGCTGAATGAACCAACAGCAGGGGAAGACGAGAGCCTGTGAAGATTTGGAGTGAGCCCGTGGGCCAGGCCTCAGATGCGAGAACGCAGAGCAGCTGGACCCTGAATCCATCTGTGGGGGTCTAGGCGACTTTGTCGCCTGCGCCGGCCGCCTGTCCTCTCCGTCGGGCACAACAGCCTGGCTCTGCTTGCGTCCCTTCAGATCACGGAGACTGCGCCCGACGCGAGGTCTTTGACCCCCTCCCCCACCTCGGGCAGAGCCCTCTCCCTTAGCCGCCTGATGGTTGCTGTGGCGTGCCCTGGCGGACACTCGAGCGCAGTCTTCAGAGGCAGCAGTGAGGCGGCAGCGCCGCCCCACGCTGGCCAGCGGTGGCCTCGGTGCCCCGGGCTTTCTTCCCGGCCTGGGCCGCGCCTCCGTCTTCCCCAGGTCCCTTTGTCACTGCAGAAGCTCTCCTCAGGCAGCAGGGACTTTGGGCTGCGGAACTGGCTTCCTGCTCATCGTTCCTCTGCAGAACATTCTGGAAAACAGATGCAAGGGCCTGGGTATAATAAGAAAAGTAACGTAATTGCATCCAGACATCTTCAGCCGCAGGAAAACAATTTTACAAAGTGGGCTTCCACTTTCCTTTTTACAGCGTGGCTGTAAGGATCACTGCCTCCCTGCCCCCCAGCCGTTAGATTAAGGACACAGCTCCAGGGTGCTCATCCTAGGGCGATTTATGTCGGCCCGTGGGTCATGCTGTCCGGCCACTTTGTAACATGACCCTCGCTTCGTCCCTGACAAGGCTTTCTAAGCACAACAGCTATGTCCAGGAAGCATGTTACGTGCCTGATGAAACAGAAATTTCCTCTGCCCACAAGTGCGGCCTGCGTAGCACATTTGCGTCTCACTCAATAGGACTCAGAAGGACAGTTAGGAAATGCGTTATAGGAGGCTTTCTCCTACCTTAATAGCTTTTTGTGAGCGCCAGTGAATTCCTCATCATTTTTATGTTACCCACAACATGCAGTTCACAGTGAGCAATAAAAAACATCAGTCAAACGAATCAGCAAATGAATGCATCACAAAAATAATGTTAAAGGCCACAGCGTTTAGAAAGACCTGAGTCTCGGCAGCAGCAGTTATCTGAGAACAGCCAGAGGTCTAGGGGTGGCCGCCAGCACTCCTGGCCGGCTTGAGACGCCCTCTTGCTGAACGCTAGGAGCCTGGTGAGTATGGTCACTGCACAAACTGAGTTTAATCTCCCGAAGGTGTCAAAAGTAAATGGACACATGAAAATTACCAGTGAGTGGCAGAGGGAAGGCTTCACGCTCCCTGCAGGTCTTGATGTAAAGCACGTTTGTCCGGGCTGCTCCCAAACCCTCTGCAGAGGCCATGTAGGATGGCATGTGTCTCTAGCCAGGCATGTTGTCTGCGTGAGCAGACTAAGCTGCATCCATGTGTAATTTAATTACAAGTATACACAGGCGGTTCCGGTGCCTTCGGGACTCTTTTTTGAAGGAGTGAGGAACAAGAGAATAGAAGGACATAGCTAGTGGAAATGAGCTTCAAAACAGAAGGACAGCAGCAATACATAGATAGATAGGTAGTTTTAGGGATATATATCAGCTCTGCCAGCTTTGTCTGTAATTTCCTTGCAGGCCACAAAATGACACCTCCATTCTAAGTCACACTGGAGCCATCTGATCCGGTCACACCAGAGACACCAAAGACTGCAGCTGAGAGCAAGCTAAGGTAGACACTGATTCATGAAGTTAGGTTATGTAGCCTGGCCACGCATGGAGGCGCACACCTGCAGCCCCAGCACTACAGGGCTGAGGCTGGAGGGGCACTGTTAAGTTCAAGGCCAGCGTGGGCTGCGCGGTGTGTTCGCACCAGCCTGGAGTGCATAGCAAACCTTGCCTCGAAAAGACAAGAAAAAGTGACCAATTCTGAACGTCTGCTTGAAATATAATATCCTATTCTCACTGAAAGAAGTGTGACTGAGGAAGAAACCTGTCTGCATGCTGTGAACCTGGAAGTCTACAAGCACAAGCGCTAAAGGTTTACAAAGAGGACAGTTTTCTTCCTCCATTTTCCAACCGTAACAGCTACTGGTTCCCCCAATTCTTCCTGAATTCCATTCAGCACAAGTTCCAATGGCGCACCACCGCATAACGTGGGATTGAAGCCATTTAGCTCGACCCTGAGCTCTCACTATACGTGTGCTCACTTTTACCTGCTTGCACAGTGCCCAGAAAGCTCCTTTGGTTTTTGCAAAGCAAGACCAGGTAGGGCATCTCACCGGCTGCCAGGCAGGGCTGCTCGTGGGAAGAGCGACACCTGGTGGACAAAGTGTAGAACTGCAGCCCAAGGCGATTGGATGCCTGCGAGGGAGCGCCCCCTTTCTTTGGTTCCCCCCCCCCTGCTCCGCCCCTCTGCTCTCTGGGTCCAGCCCGCTGCTGACGGTGGACATAAGGCAGCTGTGTGCCAGGGAGCCTCAAGTTCAAGTCGAGAGATTTCCAGAGCATTTCCATCAGCTCTGTGAAAATTCCAGGTCACAAGTTGTATAAACTATTTAGAAAGCTGACCAGCATAACACGCTAACAATTTTTAAAAGTTCCTGGAGTCTCTTAACCGCGAAACTCAGCAGAAGCCCCGTGTGGGGGAGCAAGGTTTAACCTCCACCTAGAGATGTCAGCACTTCCTCTGAAGCACAGTGTGCTTCTGTTTCTTCTTGGGGGACAGACAGGAGGGAGGGTGCCTCTGGCCTCCCAAAGCTGGCCTTGGGAGCTGGGCCTGGAGCCCCAGGGTCCCTGTGCAAGACAAAAGCCTGAGACTGCAGGGGGCTCAGAGGGAAGGCCAAGCTCTCTGGGATGCCTCCTGGCTTTGCCTTTTGTTCTCCTTGCTTTTGAGGGACCTTAAGGGTCCTGGGCTGGGCATGGTGACACATGCCTATAGTCCCAGCACTTGGGAGGCTGAGGCAGGAGGATAGGTGTGAGTTTGAGATCAGCCTGGGCTGCAAAAGTGGGCTCAAGGCCAGCCTGAATTGCACTGCAAGACCTTGTCTCAAAAAGACCAAAAAAAAAAACGTCCTGGGCTCTGTGGCTCTGTCAGCAGTCACAGAGGAGGAAGAGTGGCCCGATCCTGCTTCAGTGACCACCAGGTGCCACAACCCCTTGCTGTCCCAGTAGGCCGCCTACTTCCTCCGAGGTCTCCAGATCCCGCGCAGTCCCTGCCCTGGGAGCCTGGGTGCAGGCTGTGTGTCAGGAGCCAGGCCCAGCAGCCTGAATCCTTCACATGGTCCGTCCTCCAGCCCTGCTTCTGGCTGGCATGGTGGGCACTCAGCACCCCAGTCCTGGCCAGCAGTGGCCTCCTCTGGCTCTCGGGGGCTGACTGACCAGGGCATCTACTGTTCATGGGGAGGGAATGGGAGGGGTCCCAGGCTCCCCTGCTGTGGCTGTAATGCATCCACTCAGGTCAGTGATTCAGGGTGCGTGACAGCCCCTCTTCCTGCCCTCAGTCCCATCAGAGATAGGGTGAGCAGGACCTGCAGACCCTGGAAGCAGCAGTCCCCAGTCCCCTGCTGCAGTGAAGAGAAGGAAAAAAGTGAGCTCTCAGCACACACAACAATAAGGCATCAACGACCTCGTTAAGCCAGGCAGAGTTTGGAAAGCTGTGTCACCTGAACAGACAGGAAACCTAAGAGAAGATGAGCACACGACGGGCCCTGCAGCTCAGCGTCCTTGTCCACTAGTGAAGCCCAAAGACGCAGCTGCCCAGGCCTCCAAGACACACAAGTACCATCAGAGACACAGCTGTGCCCGGTGCACAGGGCCCTGGCTCTATCACCAGAAAAGGAGACATCCGTAACACCCAGTGTCAGCGTGGACACAGAGCAGCAGGACCACTGCCCTGCTGTGGGGATTGGCTGGGACCCTGCCAACCCGGACGGCTTCCCCACAGTTTCTTCAGGACGTTCAACGTCACTTGCTAGTGGCCAGAAAGACTACTTCACGTTCCCAGCTGAATACTCATTCTTGGACCAAGGGTGCCGCCCCTAGCTGATGCTGCCCGTGCAGCCAGGAGCTGGCGTGGCAGGAGGCCTGGCATGCACAGGGTGACATGGCAGGTGTCAGGCTCAGCCCTGGCAAGGCAGGAGAGACGTGCCTGGGCACCACGGAAGTGCCACTCGAAGCAGCTACCAGTGGAGAGCGGCCTCGTCAAGGAGGCCTCACTGTTCAGTTCACTGTATTATTTTTGTAACCAAGAATATTTTATTTGGGGGCTGGGGAGATAGCTGTGTGGCACAAGTGCCTGCCTGGCAAATGCAAGGTTATGAGTTCAAACCCTAACCCTGCAAAAAAAAAAAAAAAAATGTTTTATTTAGAAATTTTAAAGACTCCATTCCTTTGACCAATATATTGGACTACAAAGAGGGCTGGCGTCCACCGGCATAGAAGCTCACTGAAATCTGGCCTGTAGGCTCGACCCTGGCACCTGTCCACAGGCTCTAGGACATTTGAAGCACTGCAGGCTTTAGAGCACTACTTCCAGCCGGCGACCATACTCATCCTTGCAGTGTTTGTGGCAGCCATTTGGGAATGAAACCTGCACTTTCGCCAACCAGAGACATATTCAAACTACCAGTGCATGCTTCCATTTTAAAAACATCAGCACAGAGGCGATGCCGTGAGCCGCCGTTGCTTCCCACACGCGCCCCGTCGCTCCCGCCATGTGCTGGGGCCTTCTTGCCCTCCTCCGTAGTGTCTCCAGGAGCTGTGACCACACGTACTGCTGCCGGGGCCCCAAGAGAGGCGGCTCCGGAGCACGCCTGCCTCTCCTGTCCTATCTGGGACCGCGGGACTATTGGCCGTCCTCCGAGTGGAAATGACTGTGAAAGGCGAGCATTCTGTGAGGACTTGGGACATCCAGGCAGCCACAATGGCGAAAGTCCAGACAGATGGAAAAGAGTGCTCCAGAGCCACGTCAGAGGACGGCAGGGACCCGGAGGCCACGAGTTCGAGGCGAGGAGGAGGGCTCTCCGGGGTGAACAAGAGCGCGCCTTCCTTGTGACACCCTCTGAGTGCCAAACATGCACTGAGGGTTCTGATTCTATGTTAACAGTATCATCTGTCACCTGACTGAGGCTGACACTCCCAGGGGAAGGTCCCTGAAGTGGTCACCCTGCCAGGCACGTCCCATGTCACAGGCCCTTGAGACCAAAGTGCAGGGCACGTTCCTTGCACACCTTTAGGAACAGAATACCAGGAAGGCGGCCCTCTGGGATGGACTCTAACCCCTCTGTGACAGCCAGCAGGTGGCGGTGCTCCGGGGCGTGGTGGTGCTGCAGGCGGTGGTACTCAAGGGCCCAGCTGGTGTTTGCCAGGGCCGCATTCTAAGGCCAGAGTCCGGGTCTGGGAGGAGCATCCCCCTTCTCACTGACGGGGCTTCCCTGGCCAAGCCTTACCTCACTTTTGCCCTCCGCGAGACGAGTTCAGCTCCAGCCGCAGGCCATGAGTCCTCGGGGACCGAGGGCCTTGCTTCTAGGACTTCAACATCTTTATTCCTCTCCGGGCAGTGGCGACGTTCAGGTCAGAGTCCCCTCAGGTTCGGCTCCGGGAAGGGCCAGTGGCCCAGCTGCAAGGTTGTGCTCTGCCTGGACGCTGAGTATTTCACCACCTGCCCGGCTGTGAGGACACTGTGGACAGCTGTGAGCATGCTTTACGCGTGGGTTCGCTTTTCCTGGCACGCACTTTGGAGCAGTTCTTCAGAGAAAGGTTCTTCTTCCTCGCTGGAGAAAAGGCACAGCTTCCTGCTCCCCTCGCTGCCATGGTGGTCACAGGTGGCTGGCTCATTTCATGGCCCACCTGGCTCTTCAGCGCTGCTGGGCAGCGGTGCTGGACAGAGCTCAGGGCGGGGCCTGTCTTTGCCAAGTCGGAGTGGCTGCGGCCAGCAGCACCGTCCAGTGCGGTCACTCACAGCCCGCAGCTGGGTCCCTGCTGTTTGCACGCAGCCCCACGCTGGATGCTTGAGTCCACTTATGTAACATAAAAGAGTTAAAATCACAGAGCCAGAATCAAAAATGGGGAATTCTGGGCTCTGAGAGGGGCGGGAGGATTGCTATTGTTCAATGGACATAGAATCGTGGTTCAAAGAGGAAACACTAAGAGACAGTAGCAACAGATATGCTGCGCTGAGAGTGTGTTGGGACCTGGGGCTGCATACTGGAAGGCGGTTAAGGTGTTGATTTCCTGCTCTAGTGAGGAAACATGAGAGGGAAACACGCTGCGGGTAGACTCAGGCCTCAGGCCTCTACGTGCCCGAGCCTCCATTTCTTCATACACAAAGCAAAAGTCACACCTGCCACCACAGGGGCCTGCAGGTATGTAGGCAGTGTGGGAACCACCTGACGCAGGCCAGGAGCCCCCAAGATGGGCAGTTGTCAGCAGTGCACCGCTGCCCCAGGACCAGGCTGCTCTCTGGAGAGCGTGGATATGAAGCCATGGTGCGCTAGCTGTGCGGAGGCCAGTGGAGCTAGCTGGGGTTCATTCTGTGACCTGGGGGGAGACAGAGGCAGAGAGCAGCATGTGGGCAGGAAAGCAGGTGCTGAGCCGGGGAGAAGGGGCCGGAGGCCGCGGGGCGCACAGGGCTCGGCCTCGGGAGGGGAGGCAGCGTGGCCGAGTGGTGCCGCTCCTCGGGACAGGAAGGTCAAGGTGGTATCGTGGAGCTTTTGGATAAGACTTCAATTCAGTGATCCTGTCTCACTTTTTATCTCAAGTGTTAATAAGCCCTCTGCACATGGTGACAAGTGTGAACACACAGCAGTCCCCTCCCTGGCACGGCCACGAGTCCGTCCGTCCACTGGGTCAGCACCAAGCAGATCCTGAGGCCGTCAGCAGCAGCTCAGGAACAAAGGGGGTCCTCCATGGGTCCACATAGATTCAGCCCGCAGGATGGGAATACTCACTTTGGAACTGAGTCGCCTCAAAGGCTTTCAGAGGCTTATTTTCGACATTTGAACACGTTTTAGGAGCAGAACCGAAATGTGAAAAAGTGTGGAAATCATTAAATAAATGCATATATGTTAGAAAGTTCTGAGAGCATTTTATTCATGGGCTTAGAGGGTATCTAACGACGCAAAGAAGCTCTCGTGGTGTATTACACGGACTAGGCCACAAGAAACTGTTCATTAGGAAAGCATGGCTGGTGTAAAATTAAACTCACACTAACATGACAGTTACACATCTAAGTAAGGAACTAGGAGAGCATGTACTAATGTTTTCTGCTGTGGTTGCCCGTACTGGAGAAATTATGGCTGTAAGCTGATGGCCTGGGGTGACCCCAGATGGGGGGGCCCTCAGACCTCAGCATTTCCTGCCTGCTCCCCTCTGAGTTTCTCCCTGGGGGCCCCTGACATTTGTGCTTAGGTGACCTGCTTGCGTGTGGCAGGCGCTCCTGAGGAAGGCTGCTGTCCTTCATGTTTTTCCACACAAGTAGGTCTTTATTTGCATTGCTAGAAAAATGTAAAGGTTTTAATAATCCACGAGGGGGAACAACATATACCATGGAAATTTAAAGTATGAAATTTTGTGACAAGATCACATCAAGGCACATCACCGTTCATCGCCCCCAAGGTCTGCTCCCTTGCCGCAAGCACGTGTCTCATCCTCGCTGTCACTCTCTGAAACACTTCTGGAGTCCTCTTTGCTGAGTGTCTTCCGTTGCCCTGTCACAGTCTTATGTGCTGAATTTATTCCAAACATTTATCTGTCACAGCCCTCCGGATTGTGGAAGGCTGGGCGCAGCATGGGGCCAATTCTGGTGAAGAAAGTACCCCCAATTACACCGCGGCGGCTGCTCAAGCCTGCCCTTCCCCCGGGCAGCACTAGGCAGACAGAACTTGTGACCACCATGTGAGGATGCTCAGGAAAGAAGGCTTCCAGAGCTGCTTAGAAGCAGGGGAAGAGTAAAGACAGGAGCACGCTTGAGGTCAGGGGGAGCCTCTGGGGGATTCGTGGCCATTTCGTGGTTCATTTTTTTTCCTGCAATACTTTTTGTTGCAAACACATGCTGTATTGTATTGCAGCCTTCTCGGCCCCAGGGACTGGTTTCGTGGAAGACTATTCTTTCGCAGACAGAGAGGGAGATTAAATTTCTTTCTCTGCTAGGATATACAAGTGACCCGTAATCATCACTCTCCTCAGGGCTAGCATCACTGCTGCAGCTCCTCCCCAGACCACTGGGACTGGATTCCCACCAGGAGCCCAAAGCCTGGTCCTGCCCACGTGAGTCCACAGCAGGAGGTGGCTGCTGCTAGTCTGAGCTGGCAGAGGCTGAGCTTCGAGCGCAGGGGAGCCATGGGGCAGAGCTGTACCACTGAGGACGCCTCACAGGCTGGCCCCTGGCTTGCCTCCTGCTAGCCGCCTGGCTCCTAGCAGGCCTTGGGCCAGTTACGGATCCGTGGCTGGGGGAAGTCGTTGCTTCATCACTTGATCATGCTTGTGGCACTGCTATGTGGTGTGCATGGCAGAGGGGAAATGTAATTTCTTCTCTTTTTCTCAACCAGGTCATCCTCTCGTGGCTCTCAGCCCTGGGGTTCTGCGAGCTGCAGAGCACTTTGTGTCCCCTGCGGGCACCCTTAACTGTTAGCCCTGACAGGACCACTGGGTGTGAATGGATGCCCTGCCTGCCTCATCCCCAGTGGTTCTCAAAAGTCAGGTCTTGCTGTAGAAGACAAAATCCTTTACCAGAGTGAAAGACTCGTTAACGCGCACTTTTGCTAGCAATTATTTCAAGGTAAAAGCATCACATGATGGCTATTCCACTGGTGTGATTTTTACCTAACATTTCAAAATATGAAATCCCGTGTGTGGCTATTTACAGAAGGCTGCTGATGCCAGAGTTTCCCCATGAAAGGACAGTAATAGTAGCTCTTCTAGAGAATAGAAGACAATACTCTCCGCTTCATTTTATGCAGCTAGCCCTGCTTTCAGACCCAAATCAAATAATGACATTAAAAAAAAACACCTTAAAAGGCAGCATTTTCTACAGGAATGTAGAGCAACAATCTTTAACAATTTTAGTAATTTAATGCAGCAACTTATAAAAATTCAACATGCCATTGTTAAGTTTATGCTGTCAAGGTACAGACCTGGATTAACACTTAAAACCCCGTTATTGTACTTAACCGTATGGAGAGACTGAAGGCCAACTGCAGGAGCGTCCTCAAAAATGCAGGCAAGGCTTGTGTGTTCAGCACTGCTGGGCGGAAGCTTAGCTGTTCTGTTTGCCTTGTGGACTCTACTCTGCCTAGTAGAGGCTTTAGAAGAGCAATCTGAAGGGCTGTGGTTATAAAAGAATAAGCAGGACGGCCCACGACTGAAAGGACTTCCTTGTTTCTCAGCCCTGGTCCCACATGGACACCCACCACCGACATCTGCTGACCACGCCACACACACTTGTGTCATGCTTACCTCTGCCACACCCAGCAGAGTCCACAAGGAAGCTAGGACAATAAGAAAAAGCCTCTGATGGCTAAAGTCACCTAGGATGAGAACACGGTCTGCACACTGGACAGCAAAGGGACTACGGAACTTAAGCTCCTTGAAAGCTGGGCATATTTCCCTCCACCAGCCATTGCTTTCTGACACAGGGGAGCCCTTAGAACAAGTGACACTTCAAGTCTCATGTTCAGATGAAATCCACAGGCTCTAGATGCCCAAGGAGGCCACTCTAAAAGACACAGTCACATGCAGAGTAACGCATGAAGGAGCCCCACGCATGACTGTGTGCTCCACTGTTGTGGCCCATGGTGCTAAAGGCTGGGAGGTCAGGTAAACCTCATGGTCTGCCATGGGCTGCTGTCCACCATTGGACTTCCCCCCCAATGGAGTGAAAGGAGCAAGCCCCTTGAGGACATATCTGGGGACCCAGGTTTGGAGGGGCCTCAGTTTCCCAGCATGGGCCCTAAGACAAGAATTTCCTTGTAGTCATTTATGTAGATATTGGTCCCAGGAGCTGTGCTCCAGAACTGAAGAAGTTTAGGCTGCAAGGACCCAAGATCAACACACCGGGAGCCAGAGACAGCAGCTCGCAGGCTTTTGGCCTTTGGTGTACTTGGGCCAGGTTTTCCTCTCTCTCTCTCTCTCTCTCTCTCTCTCTCTCTGTCTCTCTCTCTCTTTCTCTCTCTCCTCTCTGTCTCTGTCTCTGTCTCTGTCTCTATCTCTGCCTTTCTCTGTTTCTGTCTCTATCTCTGTCTCTCTGTCTCCATCCCCCGCCCACCCCCCCCACCCCCCGGCCACTAGCAGCAATCAAACTCAAGACCTTAGACTTGCCAGGCAGATACTTATGTTGCTGAGCCCTATTGCCCACCCACTTGTGCCACCTTAAAACCCACTGAGCGCCTCAAAAATCTGTTGTTTATGTAGCCCAAGTCTGAAACATTTGCCAGACTGCAAATGAAAATTGAGACAATTCTTTAATTTTTCTTAATTTGAGAATAGCTATCCTAAACATACCTTGTGCTAAAAATAGGACATATTCCATAAAAACTAGCTATAACTCCGCATAGAAAAGGGTGGCACGAAAAGAGCAGCGTCACACTGCGTGGCTTTCGGAAAATCTCCTCAACATCCAGTTTAGTACACAACCGGCTTCCCTCACGCACACCCTCATCGAGGTGTTGCTGCACGTTGCTGAGATACGGCTGGCCTCGAACGGATACGTGCTTACCAAAGGAAAGGATTTGAACAGCTCCCTGATAGCTACATTTAATCTTCTTTGATAGCAGACCAAATATGAAAATTATCTGTGAGAGGTCGGCTTCACTGTGAAATTTGAAGCCAGACCCATTGTTTCAGTAAAATCCACTTGCACGTTTTTTTCTGCACTTTTTTCTGTCCACGCAGTCACACTACGTAGATTGGACTCATGGTGATTCCCCTGTCTTCAGCCTCCCCAGTGCTGGGATTACAGGTGGACACCACCACATCCAGTCTCAATGGCCCTCTCAGGGTGTCCCAGGGGTGGGGGCCAGCATGACGTGCCCAGGATTGAACCCTGGCTGCTGCACTCTGCCTAAACAGGTGCTTTAATCCACTAATCCACTTGCACTTGGAAGACGTCTTCCAGCAGCGTTCATCTTTGTAACGTTGTGCACCGTTCACGTGACAGTCACTGGCTGGCCTTACCAAGCAAACCTGCCATCGTTGACGTTTTCTGCTGTAACCTCAAGACTTATATTCGCTGACGTTGCCGCCCACGAGAAAAGCGCTGGGAAGCCACCATCTCTCGGCGGAGGACAGAAGTGTTCTCACAGGGTGGTTTTTCTCCCGGAAGCTCAAGTCTTACTGCCGGCAGTGGGCTGCGTCGGTGGCTGTTCTGAAGAGATAGCCTCAGGTCATTCAGTTTGGGCAGACCCCAGCCACGCACTCAGGTCTCCTTAACCCGCTTTGCTGTTCTTCCAAGTCGCCCGCACAGGTGCTTTGATGCCTCTGTGCCCCAGCACATGGCAGCCACATTGCTATTTACCTTCTATTTTGTCACGCAGGATACTGATGGCCGATGTGCCGAGAAGTGTCCCAAGGTGTGCCGCTTGGCCCGGAATGCTCTGCGACGCGACTCAGCAGGTGAAAGGAGCAGGATGCACAGCGTGAACACCACAGCAGTGACCCGCCCGTCCTGGCTCGGGGTGCCACTTTTCCCAGTGGTGCACCCGCAGGCCATCTGTGCAGATGCCAGTGGCACAGACAGGCAGCAACATCTGCAAATGATGGCAGCAGTCTCCTGTGGACCCTGGGGTAGCGTGGGCCAAACGTCAGAGCTCCCTGCTGAGGTGCCAGGGGCTGCGGCACGCAGAAGGGTCCCTGAGACACCATGGTCCCCAGTGTCTATCCCTGCATGGCACAGGGTCACAGCAGGCCAGGCCACGGGGGAGGGGGCAGAGAGGCTGTCAAGGCCTCAGGCTCGAGGCTGGCTGAGGAACGTCGGCCAGGCTGGCCGGGTTCACCCTGGTGCTGAGTTCCTGTGGCACCGAACAGTTGAAGTGTGTTGTTTTCCTAAGCAAGGGAGAGCCACAGGCTGACACCATCCAGCTGGAGGGTCTCTCGACTCCCTTCAGGCCCCAGTTCTCTATTGCCACCCCAAGAAGGCAGCTAACAGACATGTCCTGAGGAGCGCGGCCGTGCCCAGCTGTCTGGTGGAGCCTGAGGACCTGAGCACATGGGGCGACTGTGAAAGTTGATGCACAGCTGCCCTTCACGCACTTGGAATCAGAGGGCACGCACGTTTCTGCAGCCAGGTGACACACACCCAGCATCTGCGTAGTCGGTCTTTAGCGGTACTGCCGTCACACGTGCATGCGCCATGTGGCCCGTCTCCAGAACCTTCCTGTCTTCCTGAGGAGCAGCTCCTCGGCTTCCCCCTGCCAGCCCGGCAGTCCCCGGCCAATTGTGTCTACAGGGCGGACGTGGGATGACGTGCATACCCACTGCTCCTGTCCAAGTGCTGCGTCTCCAAATCATTCCTCTCTCCGCTGTGAGTCCCTGTTTGCAGAGGGCACACAGATCAGGCTCTTGGGACCGAGGCCTCGGGGATCCAGGACAGTCACTGCGGAGCTCCTGAGCCCTGCCTGCCCTCAGCAGACACAGTCTGATCCTGTGTGTGAGGGGGACACCCTGCCAGGTGGCAGTCACCCTTGTGCACTTGGGGACTTGGGGGACAGGCCAGCCCACTCCGTGCAGACAGGCCGGCAGGTTGAGAAGCCAAGTGCACTGGCCTGTGGAGCTGCTCTTCATAGAAACAAGAGAGGTGCCAGGTCGTGGCCCAAACAGACTGCCTCCGATGTACCACAGATGTGCCTGCTTTTGTCGAGCTGCTAGAGAAGCTGTGAAGAGAAGGAAGAAAACTGACCCTTGAAGAAGCATACGGGGATCTGAGTCACGGGGCTGAGCCACCAACACACATGTGTCCGTGGCCTACCCACCAACGCATGCGCCCGTGGCCTGCCCGCCATGCTCTGCCTCGGCACAGACAGCGCCCTACTGTGGGCGGTGGTAAAGGGCCGATATCTGGAGCCAGGACAGGCTCATTATGGACTCTGGGAGCCTTGACAGTGACCCCGAGAGATGGACAAGCTAAGCTTGGCCTCTGCCCGTCCTTAACTTCCAGCCTTTAGCAGACAGAGAAGGAAAGGGCGTGAGCTCCAGCTACAGGCAGTGACTGTGGCGAGGACAGCCAGCGCCTCTTCCCTCCAGGGAGGCACCGACAGGCTCACCAGAGTCAGGGCCTGGGAATGCAGTGGATCTGATTTGGACCCATGAGAGCTCCGTACTCCACCCAGGCCAGGAGCACTGAGGTGAACAGGAACGTTTTGGTCATGAGTGGCTTGTGTGGGGGGCAGCGGGCAGCTCAGATCAGCTAGGAGGAGGGCATGGGCAGCGCTCACTACTCTCCTTCCTGTGCCCCACCTGCGGGGTCCCTCCCTCGGAGCAGGGGCAGAGCCTGATGCGTCATCTTGCTTGGCTGTGAGGTCTGATGGGCCACGCCATGCTGACTGTGCAGCCTGCGAGGTCTATCTGGAGCCTTGCTGCAGGACGAGGTCCCCATGCTGGGGAACTCCGGAGAGTGAAGATCCCGGAGGACAAGACTCCGGGCAACGACGGGTGAAGGTCTGACTGGTCGAACTGTAGTGGAGGAGACAGAGGAAGGTCAGGGTGACGCAGAGGTCAGCCCCGGAGGGTTCGAGAGCCAGCAGCACGGGAGAGGACAGGGAGTAGTGGTGCCCAGGCCCCAAGCATGTATGCCCACGTAGCCAGCAGTGGTGAGCAGGGAAAACTGAAGATGCAGTTGGCGTAGGGCATGCTAGTTTCCTGCAAAGAGTAGGAAATGAGAGGGTAGGATCCAGAAGACACAAGTTGGAGTGGAAATGTGTGTTGGTCAGCTTCCGCCAGCACGGAATACCGTGGCTTGCTGTGGGTCCTATCCAAGATCAGGTGGCCCCACTCCTTGGTCCTCTGCCTAGGGTGCTGTGCCATGGTGTCTTCCCAGGCCAGACCAGACTGCCTACTGGGGCAGCTAGGAAACAAGGACAGGAGGAGACAGGCTCCCCCAACGCTGGGAGTGACCCTTGTACCAGGCCCTACCTCCCCAAATGGCCTCTGCTGTCAGAGGCCTCCGCCTCGGAAGCCAAGTCTTTAAGATGTGGGCTTTTAGGAGACTTGGCCCAAACCACAGCAAAATGTAGCAAGAATCCATAGATCAGGGCCTGACAGCCCCCGCAACCGGCCACCGTACAAGGGTCTGTCACAGAGGCAGGCACTGGGAACTGTCTCGCGTCCAGGGTCTGAGGCTCCAGGGTTATTTAAAGCTTGCTTGCACATAACCCTTCAGTTTAAAATTATGTTTAGTGATTTTAATTAAACAAGGAGAGGTGTTTAAAATATCCTGCATTTTATTTGAGGGCAATGGGGTATGTGTGTATACACATTAGTATCTCCCCTGACAACCACAGGCCCTGGCCCAAGGCCCTGGATATTTCCAGGGTTGGTGGTAAAAGAAGGAAACGTCAGCTGCCGCATAGAGGCCCTGAGGCGGCAGCACACCAGACGTCTAAAATAGGACCCTGAGTGCGCGGGGCCACTCACACCGGTGACACTGAAGGTTTTTCACTTCTGGGCTAAGTATTCCCACCAGGAAGCTTAGGAAGTAAAGTCCATTTCACGCAGAGACGTCTCTCCACTGGCTGTGCCCCTCCCCCAAGGGAAGCCACGTTCTTGCCATGTCCTTTAACTTGGAGAGTGGGTAGCAGGGCTTTTTTTTTTTACATCCCCAAAGTAAACGACTTCCTTTCAAATCTGAAACATGAATCATAATCGGGCCCTCTTCCTGGGGCTTCTGCCTTTTGTCAAGTTAACAGCTCCACCAAGAAGTGCGTACTTTCAGCTGACCTGCAGTTGAACATAACTTAACATTTCTCCCCCAAACTGCTCACGCGACGACACACTGTTTGGCGGAGGAGGGGCGCGGTGCACAGCCTGCTGTGGGTGGCCCAGCCCCGCCTCGAGGCCCTCGGCTTAATCGCTGAGCTCCTAGCTCCCAGGGGCTAATGAAGCCTTCTCTGTGGCCTTCCCTCCTCCTAATGAGCACTCATAAAGTGCATTTAATTCCACTAATGCAACAAAAACTCAGCACTATTGCATTGTGTCCACTTAATACGAGCCTTGTTTCATATCGCGTTTCAGCCTGCCGGGCCAAAACGTTACACTGGGAAGCGAGGCTCCGAGCCGGGAGTATCGGATGCCCAGGCTTGGCCCGTCTCCCTCAGCGCGCCTGCTCTGGGGAGGAGGCTGCTTTGGCTGCTGCCCGACCCCGCTGCCAACTGTTGTGCAGAATTTATCACACTGCTAGGCAACCCGGCCGCCACACAAGCAAGAAACGCGGTGTCGCTTTTCCTGGGACAGAGCAATGAACGGTCATGCAGGGAGGGGCTGCCGGCCTGAGGTGGATACTGTTACCAAAGGAAGGGGTGCCTGCACCCCCTTAACATAGCGGTTCCAGCAAAGCCGAGTTTTATTAATCAAACTTTTCTCTAATCGTTTATGGCCTCGCTTCAGGCCCGTTTTTCTTGGCTTCAGGTTTATCCTGGGAGACAGAGGTTTGTACACTTACCTTGCTCCCCGGCGAGAGCAGCTCCGCCTTCCTTGGCCTGGGCCTCTCTGAAGCACCTCCCCCGCGAGCGTGCCTACTAACTGCTCGCTACAAAGCAAAGAACCATTTCTAATTTGAGGAACTTGGCTGAATTAACTTCACATGCAGTGGAATTTCTTAAGGTGAGGGACAACTATAATCTCACTGCCCATCTCCTAGGAATAAACTCCTTTATTTTGCCTTCTCCCATGGAATATTCAGGAAGCATTTCTGGTCCTCTTATTGCCTGAGAAAGATTGCATGTGGAGGCCTTTCCCTCTGCACTGCTTCCCAAGGTACAGGACTGTGACTTGTCTGAGGAATTATGAAAGGACAAAAGTCAAGAGTACTTGCAAAGAAGGTCCTTTCTATATGTATAAAAAACAAACAAAAAAACATTGTTATCAATGTTCATGGAAACAGCTTATAAACTCTTTAGCAAGTGCCAGTGTAAAGAAAAATCACCACCCGGAGACCTCACAGCGGATCATCTAGGAAACAGGCGCAGATGCCAGCATCCTGTTCAGTACCTAAGGCTACACTCAGATTGTTCATGCTGGGCTTCTGGTCAGAGACTGCACTTAAAATGGGGTCACAGGAATAAAAGGCACAGCTGCTTGCCACTTGGGCACTTGGGGACATGAGCGCAGACCCGCAGGACGTCCCCGCGGGCAACACCTTTTGCATTGACCCCCAGGAAAGCAAATACGTGCTTCTGTCTACGTGGGAAGCAGGGTGTCCCGAGCTCAGATGGGTGTGGCCGAGACAAATGGAACATTCTAGACTTCCAGGAATAGATGGAGCTTTTCTTCCTTCTTTAGCTAAGCTCTAGTTTCTGGTCAGAAAATAAATGTCAGACCAAATTCATATAAGATATCTGGTTGCTGCGGGTGACCAGTGTTATGTTTGTGTCTAGTTGTCTCCCCAAAGCCTCAGCCAGGCCGGGGGCAGGTTTCTAGAGTTTGTGATCAACTCCTGACCCACTAGGTGTGAGTACTGTTGGGATTATGGGTGTGAGTGCCACACCAGCCTGGGGCAGATAGCCTGAAAGCAACATACAGGGGACAGACTTGCTCTCGGCTGCTGTTGTTGCTACTGCTCCCCCTAAAACCAGGCATGTGGGTCATCTAAGGAAAGCTGCGAAGAGGGAGCAAAGCCATCCCAGGACAGAAGCCATGGAAGCTACCACCAAGAGTGCCACGGGGCAGAGCCACGTGGAGCTCACAATTTACCACAGATTGCTTCAGATGTTCCAAATGGACCTGCAGGATTTAATGCTTGTCCTGCTGGATTTTGGACTGGCTTTGGTCCCCATGCTTGGTATCCTTCTGTGGACCTTTTGGAATGGCAGTGTTTTTCATGTGCCACCGAATGTTGGAAGTGTTTCACTTTTTATTTACTCAGGGGCTCACAGCTAAGAGTTCGCTTTAATGTAGCAGGAGACTTGGGACTTGGACTTTTCAGCAATGGTGAAACAAGGCTTTGGCAGCTTTTATAGATCAACTAAAATGCCTTTTGCACAAAGGGATACACACGGGTCTATTGGGTTCCAGGGTGGAGTGTTACGGTTTGTGTCTAGTTGTCCCCCCAAAGCCTCATGCAATCATGGGGCGGGGACTTCTGGAGTTTGAGACTTGACTCACGATCCACTGGGATTCTGGGTCTGAGTGCTGCTGGGATTGTGGGTGTGGCCTAAGGTGGATAGGCTGAGGCAGAGAGCCTGAATGTAACATAAAGAGAGACAGAGAGACAGACTGCTGCTGTCTGCCATGTGCCAGTCTGCCTTGGAGCCAGCCGAGTATGGGCTGAAATCTGCAGTGACTGTGAGCTCAATAAACCTTTCTTCCATTTTGAGTGTCGGGTATTTGTCCCAGCAACGGGAGGAGAGGAGCTGAGACGACTGGCTACTGATAAGAGACAAGATGCACCGCTCTGTGGGACCGGGAGTATTAAAATGTATTGCCTGGAGCCCATGTTTTTTCTCCAAGTTTTGAGACTGTGATTAGAGGTTGTTTACTTCTTTGTTAGCAGTGCTAAATAATCTGGTGCCAAATCTTCCCAGCGCAGTGAGCGTTCCGTGCTCCTCAGTGGATGGTGAGCAGAGCCCACCCAGATGCATCTGGAAAGCAGGCAGGTGCTCAGCTTCTTCTCTGACACAGAAAAAGAGGGAGGGAGGCAAGAAGGGAGAGGAAGGGATAGAGGGGACAGAAGGACAGAGGGAGGGTGGAACGGAGGGACGGCAGGACGGAGGGATGGAGAGATGGAGGGGGGAAGAGTCAGAGAGCAAAAGAGAAAGCCGGGAGCCTCCAGCTTGATCCAGGTGCGCCGTGCCTGAAATGTCTGGGTCCAGCAGGCACGTGTGTGGGCAGTTCTTCCTCTGAGACCTGTACCCCTTGGCTCTGGTAGCCATGAGAAGGGCCTTGGATGACTTCAGGCTAAAACTGACAGGTTTATTGGGATTGTGGCCGACAGCACAGGGCTTCTAAGAGCATCCTGCCCCACACTCCTGGGACACACTGACCGCGACTTCCCGCGCTGCATTCACACCTCTGAGCCTTCCTGGGAGCGCGGCTTCTCCTGAAAGCTGGAGAGAGAGGGAGTACTCGCAGGGGCTGGGAATCCCTCTGCCTTAAATCTTCAGGGGGCAGCAAAGGAGTCACAATTCCCAGAAAGGGACGAGGCCACCGGGCCTCGCCCGCTGCTGCTGCTGCCTTCGGGCACCGGTCCCTCCCTTCCTTTTCTTCTTTCCTCTGGTGCTTTCCCCACTGAGGGCCCCGGTGGCCCTGGGCCCCGAGATGTCCTGTGTCCTGTCTCTCTGGCCTCTCTCAGATCCATTTCTCGCCCTTGCTGACCAACCACTTTTGATAGCTTTCTCGAAGTCTGATCGAAGGCCCTGGAAGCAGGATGTGCCAGCGTTCGCTCCCCTGTTATCACTGGCAGCGCATGGCCACACTACCTGGCAGTCGCCCTTGCAGCAGCCATGGGCCCTGCTGCTGCCGTCACTCGGGACACCACTACGTGCATGTGCGGCAAGTCTTTATGGCATCCTGTGGCTTATTATCTCCTTGGCAGGAGGACAGAATGGCTAGCCTGTACAGTAAGCTTCCGAGTAACTTTTAAAGACCCTGCCCAATTTCTCGGAGGCTGCCGTATCATTCTAGGCTCTGTATGCCTCAGCTTGTTGTTAGGCTCGGTACCCAACACCCGTAGCTTAATGTGCCTAACTGGCTTAGGGCTGCGAGGATTCAGTGCATGGTCACAGGCTCCAGGGCAGAAGCCTCAGGGCAGAAGGGGTGGGGGCAGAGCCCTCAGGTCACAGTGACCGGGAAGCAGCTCCAGATAGGATGGGGCGGGGGAGACGCAGACCCGAAGGCCACGCATCTGGCCTCACTCGGGCACAGACCGCGCTTCCTAATTCTTCTGACAGACTCTGCTGTAACTCTCCTGCTGGGAGCCGTGGACCACATCTCTTGGGCCCATGTTTATTTGCATTTTCCTAGTGACTAGGATCTGAGTAGCTTTAATCCATGCCTCAACTTCTGTCCTAGTGCAGGCCTCAGTGGTCCTCGTCTGGGTGACTTGGTGTCACAGCCTGGTGGCACTTACGCTGCTCCTTACCCAGGAAGTGCCCACCTCTTGGAGCTCTCTCCCGGGTTTCTGAGACCAAATCCCCCAGGGGAACCCACTGTACCTGCACCGGTGGGGAGCACCTCCCGGTGTCCTGGGGACAAAGACCGGCTAAAGGAGCACAACTTCCAAGCGCAGAGATGGGTGTCAGGCTGGGGTCCCCTCCCTTAGCTTCCAAAGTGTCTTGCTGCAGGGAGCTGGGAGACTGCTCACCAGGCCCTCGGACCTCTGTGGTGCTAAGCACTGTGCGACAGGGCGACCCTTTGCAGGCTGCGCATGGGGTGTGTGCTCACTGGGCCCTGCCGCCTTCTGCACCCATTCACAGCCCCTCGGCGGCCGGCAGGAACATGTCCCCGTCACCCACACTGCCCTGATGAAATGTAAAATGAAAACGTAATGGTGAAGGACAGCAAGACCTCCAAAATGCCGCATGTCCAGCTGACAAAACGGCGTTCGGTGTTGTGGGGTAGGCTCTGTTTCCGCTGTGTTGTCCTCCTAGAAGTTACACAGAGCACAGGATGCAGACATGATAATTTTTCTAATCATTATTGGTACAAAAAAATTGCTTCTCATTGAACTCAGAGAAAGTAGCTGCATACACAGTCCAGCATTCCATAATCGCAGTGAGCTATTGGCAGAACCGGCAATGTTGGAATCTGCTGAGCTAAGCCTTTTACAGCTCAGCATACCAATCTCGCTTTATGTTTTATGCCTCATGGTTAAACTTTTCTGCTGGGTGGTTAAGGGCAAGTTAAAGCATGACCTGTATAGGTGTTATTTCTATTACTGGCAAAACAGTGGTCACCATCACTTGTCTGAAGATATCCTCCTCTGTCCCCCATGCCCACGGGCCACCATGCACATTTACATAACCCTTGCTAGACAGTGGCTGCCATGTGAGTGACAGTATCTGCCCTGCTGTCCCTGGTCTTGCCTCCTTTGGGGCTCAGCAGCTTGTTCCGGACATGGCTCCTTGGAAACATGGCTCGCCCATCCCGGTGACCTCTGCTGCCCAAGGCGGATGCTGACGAAGCCCCTCGGTCAGCGTCCAGCCAAGAAGTCACCAGCTCTGCTCACTGAGAGGTTAGTCAGGAGCACCCAGGCCTCTCCTTTCGGGAAGGAGGATGGGTCACTGGTAAAGCTTAGGGACCTGAGGTGGTAAATTTAATGAGTATCCCAGCGTGGTGGGAATTCCTTTCATTTTCTGAAGGCCTGCGACCCGGTGGTGCTGCCCTCTGTCCCCCATCTCCCGCCTTGGAGACCCCTCCTGGCTCAGCTCCCAGCAGCAAAGCCTTCCATGCCACGCCCACTGCCCGGCCAGCCTCCTACTGTGCACCTGTCTACAGAAATCATCTCCAGCTTGTCAGGAGCCCCTTGTCACAGGTGCCACAGCCAGGGAACGCTGAGCCCATCTAACCTGGCCAGGTGGCGGCGGGGGTGGTGTCCTCCCCCTTCTGGAATTCTAGCTCCACTTCCCAAAGGATGAGGCTCCGCCTACCCCCTGCCGGGGCAGGGGGCTTTCTCTTGGTCTCCTGGGCCGGTTTCTCATGGTTCCCTGTCGCTCTTCACAGTGACAGACTCTGGAGTCAGTTCTGAGGGGTCTTCCTTTTTTTAACCCTTAGTCTCTCCCTCAGGGTCCTCATAGTGTCTACACAAATGACTCTTATATTCACGACAAGTGAAGTCATAATTTATAAAGTGGCATGCCAAGTTCCAGACTTCCGCTCCCCACAGGGCTCTCTAGTGTGGCCCCTGGGACACGGGAGGAATGTGGCTGACACTGAGGACAGCACGCTGAGCCCCTGCTCTCTGAGTTGGCCCTGGGCACATGTCCCCGCCCACCCCGTGCCTCACCACAAGCCTTGGTGGAGGACTTTGCTAGTCTCCTGGGCTCCCATCCTGTCTCTGATGGCAGCCACCCCGGACGCCACACATTCTGAGTACAACGAGCCTGTGCTCGGTACAGCCGCAGCCCCCTGCCGGCCTCCAGCCCTCCGCACCTCTCCCCGCCAGTGTGCGCGGCTCATGCTGGTCCCTGGTCCCTCTGTGATGCAGCCTCTCACTCAGCAGAGGCTCAGATGTCAGCTCGTGGCCCTGCTGTGCTTGGAACATCCCAGAAGCCTCTCTGGTCATCCCTGGGCAGTGAATTCTTCGTCTGGGCCTGAACGTCCCCTCAGGCCCTGCCATCCTCCCCGCAGCCCTTGCCCCACAAGCTCTGTGCTGTCCTGCACTCAGAGGCACTCTGGCCTCCCTATCCATGAGGCCTCTTCCTCGCGGCCCTCGACCTGCACACCCCGCCCATCCCCACGGTAGACCCCCGTGCTCCCCGAGCTCTGCTCAGGGCTCACTCAGGACCTCCTAACAATGACACCCTTGCCCAGAGCACACGTCTCTGCCTCCTGATTTCATTTCGTTGTTGTCAAATTGCTGCGTTCGCTCTGACATTGGACGAAGCTCACTTGCATATCCCGTTTGAGTTCCCTCCTGACTGCCCAGACTGTCGGCCCCTTCAGAGCAGTATTCTATTGTCTTGATTTTATGGTGTTTTCTGTGAAGAAGGTACACGTGGAGATGAACTGTGCTATGTCGGAAAACGGCTGTGCAGGAGGTCCCTGCCTGCGTGCCTGTGGGCTGCACACGCTCTGGGCTGTGCACGGGCCCGGCCACCTGACCTCTCTGCACCCTGCTACTACCTCACAGTTGCTTATCACCAAAGTGGGAAGGATACGGGTGGCTCTGGCGAGTCTCGATGCACAGCCCGGGAGACTCATTGCTTTCCAGCGGGTCACTTCTCTGCAGCCTTCACCCCTGGGCCATTCCTGGAGGGCAGGCACGGCAGGTGCCACTGCAGGTGCCACGGCAGGTGCCATGGCAGTACTCGGGCTCAGCACATCACCAGTGTAGCTGGCAGTCTGTTGGGCAGCCGAATGGGCACAGCAGATTACTGGGATCAGAGCAAGAATTCAGGGACAGTCTCCACCCCGTGCTGTGGGTCCAATGTGTACAATTCAAACTGCCTGCGGTGACAGATAAGGTGATATTTCATTAAAAAATAAATTCACACCACTGTTTTATCAGACACACTCACGTATACACTCACCTGCGTGCACACGTGCACACACCCAAGTGCACACCCCTGTGACGTGGGCAGGCACAAACACCACTTGGGGCCCAAGCGCCCTTCTGCTCCCCTGGGATCCAGGGCTGTGCATGGATGTGGAGCCTGGGAGCATCACCAGGCTCACTGACCCTGCCCTTCCCTGTCTGTTATGCCAAGCAGAACCAGGACGGGGCCTGGGGGGAGGGGGCTTTCTGTGGGAGCCACGTTCTATCTTCTGAGAAAAGGCAGTTCACAGTTTTTTATAACAATGCCAAAGGCCCAGGGGGACCGGACCCGTACTGCCCAGTGTTCACCTAAGAGCAGATGTCAGTCACCTCCACTGCAGTGCAGGAGGGACAGGCACCCTGTCCCCTGCTCCCTGCCGCCCCGCAAGCCCTTCTGCTGACAGCTGCAGTGCCTGTCAGAGTGGAGCACCGAGTCCAAAAGTGCCCTGCTGCAAAGCAAGCCCCAGGGAGGGTGCTTGGGGAAAGATTTTCTGACTGATGAAATTTACATATTCTGATGACGGTTCCTGATACGTTGGGCCCGGAGGGTTCGTCTTGTGGTGAAATGGGCTCCAGACCTTGACAAAGATGGAGCGGAGCAGAGAATACAGAGAAGACAAGTGCTGGGGCCCGGCCCTGTCCTCGGCCTGGGAGCTTCCGGTGCAGTCACTGGCTCCTGGGTCTCTCCCCGACATCTTCTCAGACAGAGTCTGGCACTGGTACTGGCCACCTCTGTGGGGAATGGCTTGTACCCTCTGGCGCCAGCTCATGAGGAAGTTCAAGGCTCAGAGAACCAAGTCCCACCCGGCGGCGGTAGCAGCAGGCTGCCTGGTCTGGACAGGTGGTCGCTTGGAAGACAGCCCCACTCACACTGAGGGTCAAGCCCCTGGGTAGCCCTCATCGCCCGACTGGCTCATTCCCCCAGTGAGAACCAAGCTGCTTTAGGGAGGGCAGAGTTGAGCGTAGCGGGGCTAAGGTGCTTAATCTTCCGCCGTCCTCAGTCTTCCTCCCCTCTTCCAGCCACATACAGTTTCCATTCTGGGTAATTCTGATGACCTGCCTTTCACATTATCTGGACATATGCTTTAAATTGATTCATTCCAATGCCTGTTCAGTGGTCTTCAAAACTCCCCCGCTGGGCCTTTTCCCACTCACTAACCGGAAGGAAGCCTGTGTCTGTGTGCTCCTAGAGCCATTCATCCAAAGCAAGAGCTTCCAGGGTAGCCCTAGCTAGCCCCAGGCCTCTCGGAAGAGCTTTGCTCTCTGCCTGGGGAAGGAGCGCAGTCCTTCCCTTCCGGTCCACAGAGGATTTCCAACCAACAAAAGCACAGCGCCTGCCATGTGGCGTCAGAGCCTCGGGCAGTTTCTCTGCTCACCCTGCGGTCTTTGCAAATCTGCCCAGCTGGGTAGCAGCGCTCCACCTCCTCTCACAGCCTTCCCTCCCTGCTCTGCTCCAGCCTCGTTTTCTCGAAGATCTTAAAGTGCGGTGTTTGAGGCAGCAGGTGACGTCTGCAGATCCTGGGGTCCAGAAAAGCTGAGCATCACATGGTCCAAGGTTCCTCCATGGGCAGAGCGCTGTGGGCTCCCAGGCCCAGGGAAGGCTCCTCCCGCACGTGGTCCTGCACATGGGGGAGAGAAAGCACAGACCCAGGTGGAAGGGGGAGGAGATCTCTGCGACCTGTTCTCACCTGTCCACATAACACTCTAAGCTGCACAGTCCGTTTCATTATCCCAGAGAAACGTAGGCCTCAGAGACCTAACGGAAGACTGTCCATTACCCACAGCCTTCGCCTCCCTGTCTCATCCCGGTGCAAGCGTCCTTTCCTCACCTCCATGGCCCACCTTGCGAAGGCTGCATCTCAGGAGTCTCACGCCTTCGGACTTGGAAGTCTGTTCCGCGTGCTGAGGGAGGGCTTTGTTCACGGTGCTCAGTGGTGGGCACCACGCAGATAAGCGCTTTGCTAGGTGAGCACAGCGTAGCTGAACGGGTGAGCTTTACTGGGAACGGCTCGGGGTTTGAATCCACACTCCCGCGCTTCCTGTCTCTGTGAGCCGTCCCTTGGCACCCTTCCCTGGATTTCCTTTCACTGTCCGCAGTAATAAGGCTTCAGCAGTGCCTAGGTAGTGTTCGGGCACAGTGAGACCCAGTGTGTTCCGGGGCTCTAGAGTTCCGGAAGTGTCGGGCAGGACAGCTGTCTTCTGTGGTAATACTGTCCCACTGAGGAAGTGTCCCTTCCCTTACTCAATATACATGGCCACTTAACTCTCCTGCAAGCTTTTTCCTAAGTGGATTATGAATACCTGGCATGCCTGTCCTAGCGGTGTCTCACCTCAGCCCCTGGGACAATGGCTAGTCATCCACAGGCAATGCCACTTCCCATGATGATGACATCCTGTAGTGCCCAAAACACAGCTGAGGCTTTGCTAGTCCCTGTTCCTTACGTAGTGAGGGTCATCGTCACTTAATACGGGGGACCACGCTGGGAAGAACGTGGTGCAGTGATGGTCACCATCTTGCAAACACCACAGAATGCACTTCCACAGGCCTGCTGCTCACCTGGGTCACAGGGTCCACGCTGGCAGCCTTCTGATCCTTGGGCCTCAATGATCCAAGGAGCAGACTAAGTCCAACAAAAGCAGAGAGGAAGCAATGGGGAGTCTAGGCAGCCATGAGGTGTGGGCGCTGCTACCTGTAATTGAGGTCCGCTGTGATCCAGCAGGAAGAGCCACCTCGAGAGTGCCCAGCCGGGAAGGTAGGGCTGAGCCCCACCCCGTCTCGGGCTGGGCCCAACCACTTGTGCACACAGGAGAGTCTGTCTACACCACAGGCCCAGGCATGGCTCCCCACCCTCTGGTGCTGCTTTGCCACGGCGAGAGTAGCAGGAGCCCGTGAGCTCCACTGCAGTCTCAGGCACCGCTGTCGTGCATGCCATGATCTGGTGATGGGAACGCCCTGTGTTTCCTCACCTCTGCAATGCACCGGTGGGCTGTGAGTTTGCAAGGGTGCACCTGGCACCTGCTGCTAAGTTCACACACCGTGTCAGTAGTCCCCAAGGAGCTCCAGGTTTGTTACTTGTCACTTGTAAGGTGTGTGCCTGAGGTGGCCCTGGGCTCGCGCATGTGGACACGCGGGCAGAGATGACTCCTCTGTGCGGAGGGAGGCTGTCTGCTTGTGCGTTGCCACACACCTTCCTCGACCTCCTCCCTAGCCCAGCTGCTCTGCTCCGTCCTTAGTTTACCACGCTGAGTATGCCTGGCCCTGCAGAGCGGAGGGTGGCCGGGCACTGATGCAAAATTAGAACGTTGGCTGCAAGGGGCCCAGGGCCACATGTACCCCACCACACTGGAGGGCTTGGGGTGGTGAGGGTGGCGGAGGGCCGGTTCAGCTGTCTGCAGGGCGGACTTCCGTGCGGCGTGCCTCGCATGAGTGCAGACACACGCTGCTGAAGCGTGCTGCACAGGCACCAGGACCGGGAAGGAAGAGCCCCCCCCCCCAGGGAGAGGTGAGGGAAGCCGAGCAGGGAGCTGCTGCAGGCAGGCCTGGGAGGAAGCTCACGCCTCAGCACAGGAGTGACAAGCACCGTCTTGTACCGCAGCAGCCTTGCGGAAGCCCCACATGCAGACAGCCTGGCTCCTGAGGGTCTGAGCCTCAGCAGAGGGAAGCCCCGTCCCCTGCCCCAGCCCTGAGGGGCAGCATGTACATTCTGTCCACATTCAGTAAGTGTTTGCTCGGCTGCTTTCCTAAGTCTTTAAGTATGGAAAGGAAAAGAGCTCTCGGGAGTCGAGCTGGGCGCCCTCTCAGGCCCACCGGTTCCATTCACAGCAGAGGGCTGGCTCTTTTCATCTGTGAAACACAGGCACAGGGCTCCAGCTTTGGGCCGTCTTTGGGACAGCTATAAGGTCTGGTCCCCCAAGGCTGCACCCTGCTGTCCTGATCTGTGTCATAACGAACAAAAATTTCTTCTCATGGAACTAAGAGAAAGTAACTGTATACATAGTCCAGTATTCCATAATCGCCATGGATTATTGGCAGAACTGGCAATGCCAAAAACTGTTGACTTGAGCCTTTTACAGCTCAGCATACTAATCTAGCTTTCTTTTTTATGCCTCATGGTTAAACTTGTCTGCTGGGTGGTTAAGGGCGAGACTTGTATAACAAAACATGTAACTTCTGTATCGCCCATGGTCACTCAGATCCCTTCAGGATTTACCTTGAAACTATGTATAGTCCTTTGTAGAACTGTTGTCAGTGTCAGCCATCTGGATGGGTCACAGCCATTGCTAGACCAGTTTGCTCTCTGTGAAAGCCTGAGAGAATGTTTTCTCTCTAGGTGACTCTCCTTAGGCACACTATACATCATTGATCCCTTTCCTCCATGGCCCCATAATCTCCTTGAACAGACAATTTGGGATACTACTGAGTTATAGGATATTATAGTACATGTTCTCTTAGGTCCTGAGTCCTCATAGACGTTGAAGGGCTAGGGCCAAAATGTTGGCTATCCTTGTAGCCCTTCTTTTTCTCAAATTTTTTATCTGCAAACTTATGTTATTAACCTTCCAGAAGAGAAGCTTAGTGATATTATTACTCTATAACATAGGTACTTGAGCTTACTATCACTGTTTTTCTGAATATCAGACATCTTAGACTTAGCTTGGAATTGGTATTTTCCATCGATCATTGATATTCTAAAATAAAATAAGCAAAGCCAGATTAGTATGCTGAGCTGTAAAAGGCTCAAGTCAACAGTGTCTGACACTGTCAGCTCTGCTAACCCACTACTATTATGGACTACTGGACTATACATACAACTACTTTCTCTAAGTTCCATGAGAAGAAATGTTTTTACTAATAGTGTTTAGAAAAGTTATCATGTCTGCATCTTGTACTCTGAGCAACTACTATGAAGACAACAATATGCAGTGTATTAATTATTGTGGCTGTCCTACTAATGTGTTTTGAAACTGTCTCATTGTTATTTCTTTCTTATTAAAATTATTACAATTCAAATAATAGGGCCGGCAAGATGGCTGAGTGGTCTAAAGCACCTGCTTAGGCAAGCTTAGGAAACCACAGAGATTGTGGTTTGATCCCCGGCACCAGATGCTGTGCCAGCCCCACCCCCAGAGCAGGCTGAGCCTGCCATAGAAGAAAGAAAGAAAGAAAGAAAGAAAGAAAGAAAGAAAGAAAGAAAGGAAGGAAGGAAGGAAGGAAGGAAGGAAGGAAGGAAGAAAGTTCGTTCTATAACTATTAAAAAATAATAAAAAAGAACAGGTGTCCAGGGCCAGCCTTGGGACCCCTGGCTCCTAGGACAGGGAGGCACCCCTGAAAAGCCTCTCCCCGCCTGCCACTGCAGAAGGCATGAATGGGCCACTCTCACTTGAGTTCTTGCCAGCAACTTCCTGGTTCCACGGTTTTGCAAATTTCAGCATCACTTCCCTGCCTCATCTCCTTCTCTAGAGCGAGTTATGTGTCTCACACCATGCAGGGTCCTCTGCAGGGCTCAGAGGGCTGAGGCCCCAGCTCCCCGGTTACGCACCGGATGCTCCAGGGACTCATCCTGTCTCCTCTTCCTGCTATGATTGAGCAATGTGGCAGGTAAGATTGAGGCCCAGAAACGGCCACAGCCATCGCTCACGTGAAGGGCAGCGTGTCCCTCTGTGCCCGTGGGAAAATCGGCCTCCAGAGTTGTTCCAATGAATGGGACGTCAGTTTCCATGAGGAGAGGCCAGGACAGAATGTACAGCCAACCTGGAGAAGGGTGCAGATCCCAGGACAGGGAGCTGAACCCCGGGCAAGGCCACTGCAGGCCCAGGGACCCCAGCCTGCTGTGGAGGCCGAGGGACCCGCCTAGGCCATCAGCACGAGAGGGCGGCTGTTTTCTGTGTGGCATCATCCGGGCCCCAGTTATCCAATGTAAGCAGCACTTCAGGTCTGCGTGGCTGCCAAGGCCCAGTGCTCCCTCCGGGAGGGAATGGGAAACCAGCTCTTGCACCTGGCCCAGGAACATTCAGGTGAGTAGGGTGGATGGGCCCTAGCTATGGCTGGCTTCTCACAGGAGGCTCTGCTCCGCCATCCCTGGGGAGCCTAGTGGAGTCTGGCTCCCAGGGCCTGATGCTAGTGCAAAGCACAGACAGAAGGCTCAGAGCACAGGCCTCCTGGCCCTTCTGCCCTTCCCAGCACCAGAGCACCCTGGGCAGCCTGAGGAAGGGGTGCTGGCAGGGAAGAGAGCAGAGCGGGGTGGAGGCCTGCACTGCCCTCTGGGTCCCATGTCGGGGCCTGTGCTGGCCCGCTGGTCCTCTCCACTGCGGAGAGCGGGTGCGTGAGCCAGACCTGCAGGGCCCTGGGGGTAGGCACTGCCACAGGCCACCGGGGGAGCGGCACTCAGGGGAGGTGCTTGCTGTCTTTTTTTCTTTTTTAATTTAAAGAGAAAAATTTAAAAATGCAAACACCACAGAATTTCACAACAGGATAATAGTAGTTCAACCTTGGCTAATATATTGTATATTGTCTTCAAAGTAGTTCAGAATACAAGGCATAAGCATGCGTAATGGGTGAGACAATTTAAACACAAATGCGTTTCTGCAATGTATTAAAGGAAGTCAGGAGTATCAGTATTGTATCTTTTTTTTGTGTATCTATATGTATATTTTTTTTCTTTTCTCTTCCTTCTTTTCTCCTTTCCCTCATCCTAGTTGTTCTTTCCTTTTGAGCAGTTTCTTTCTCCTAAGAATATCTATTGTAGATTTTGGATCTTATTTTACTTTTCAGTTTCTTACATTAGGGAGACAAAAATAATCTTTATACATGTGACTCTCATTTATTATCTATATCAATACCATCTCTAGTCACATCCATTTACCCATAAAAGCCTCAGTTTATCCTTCTTTTAGCTGAGTAGCAATCCATGTTATAAAAATACCACAACTTCTCATTCATTTCTCGGTTGACAGGTATTTGGGTTGTTTCCAAGATTCGCGATGACAAATATGCTCCTATAGATGCGGGCACGCATGCATCGCCGCGGTGTGACGTTTTCAGTTCTTCTGGGAAGATACGCAGACAGGGAACAGCATCTGGGGTGAAAGGGACCTCTGAGCTTAGGCTGCTCAGGGGCCTCCACACTGACCTCCACAGAGGCTGTACCAGCCTGCGCTCCCCTCAGCAGTGGAGAAGGGCTCCTTGTGCCCCACATGTGTTACTGGCTGACTTCTTGATGACAGCCATTCTTTCAGGGTGAGGTGGACTCTTAGTGTTGGTTTAACTTGCACTTCTCGAATGACCAATGATGATCAACGGTTTTCGCAGAAGTACGGCCACATGTGTTTCTTCATCTGAGAATTGTGTGTTCATCTCAGAAGCCCACTTTTGGATTGGGTCTTTGAATTTGGAGGGCCTGGGTTTTCTTTTTGTCTGTCTTTCTTTCTTTCTTTCTATTCTTTCTTTCTATTCTTTCTGTGTTCTAGATTGAAGCACTTTGTCTGAGGGGCAGTTGGCCAAAATTTTCTCCAACTCTGGGTTTTCTCTTCCCTACTCTGTTGGTGATTATTTTGACGTGTAAGACCTTTTTTAAAATAAGATGAGATCCCAGGTGTTGACCCTTTGAACTGTGTCCCATGATGTTCGGCTTTTGTTAATGAACTCTCGGCCCTCCCCTGTGTCTTCAAGATTTCTACCCACGTTCCCCTCCAGTGAATTTCATGATCCTGTTCACTGTTCGCTCTTTGGTCCATTTTGACTTTAGAGGGTGCTCTTGCGTCAGGCTGCATGCTTGGCTTCCAGCAGGCCTGGCTACCCGCTGCTGCTGAGCGGCGTCTGCAGCGCAGCACACGCTCATGTCCTGCAGGAGTCCCGCGGCACAGCCTGCAGGTCCCGGGCTCTCTGTCCTGAGCTCCCATCAGCTCCCACGGCCACCCTGCAGGGCCTCCAGTGACAGCGCCACAGCGCAGGACACTGCCTGTGCTTCCTCTCCCCAGGGTGTACAAATGCTCTCACCACTTGTGACTGCTTGCCCGAGCTCGCTCGCCTGGCATCAGGGCTGTGTGAGGGCCAGCTCTCAGGGGAAGCGCCCCTCCAGGCGCCTGCCCAGGCTCTTGCGCCTCTCTGACCCGATCACCCACCAGCTTCAGGCTCCCCTGCTCTCCCAGCTCAGCCCTCTGTGCACCATTCCTTCTCACTGAATGTCCGCCTCTGGCTCACATCCGCCTTCTCCTCAGCACACAGCGAGGTCTCCCAGTGACTTTTCCCTGCCAGGGCGACAGGCTGGTCCTCCCGAGGGAAAGGGACAGTGGCCAAAGGTGCAGGCAGGGGCTCACATCGGTGTATCCAAGATACATGAGTGCACTGACACATGTTCAAGATAGGCATGTGTCCAAGCTATCTTCATAGTACACAAATTCCTAGTATTATGTACAAGACATATGTTGGTGACGTTGACAGTGAGATAAATATTCAAAATGTACAAATGCAACAGCTAGGCAGGGGTGGGGAGGGAGTGCTTCGCTTCCCCTGCACCTCTTCCTGGAGCAGCACACCCTGTCCTCCTGTGTCCCAGGCTACTCCCAAGCCTTAAGGTCACTTTTGTCTGCATACCTCATTAACCTGAGGACCAACTTGCTGTGCCTGAGATTTTGAAACCTATCTACCGTGAGAGTAAGCGCCTCGTGCACTTGGTGTAAATTAGGTTGTGTTGGTCTGTGCTGCGCGAGCTCAGCCCTCCAGGATGGGGAGTGGAGTTGTTTATGTAACGACTCAGACCTCGATCACTGAGTTAGACTTTGCCTCTGTACCTTGACAGAACGAGGAAAGGACACGGATGGATTGCAGTGGACAGCCGTGTGTCTCCTTGGGGCGCTGGGCTTGGGATGCCGATGTCCAGAGAAGGAAACTGGTCCAGGATGGAAGAGGACGCTGTGCCGCCCCAGGAGGAAGTGCTGGCCTCTGGGCTCGTCACGTGGCGCTCCATGCACAAGTGCACGTTCTGAATCTAGAAGCTTCCGGTGACAAACCCTGGCTCCTCCTGGAGCATCACTCGGCCTGTGACACTCAGCAGCAGCCTCTGTCATTGTTATTTTTTACTTTTTTATTACTTTTAATAAGAAATTACAATAAGTTTCAAAACACATCAGTAGGCCAGCCACAATAATTAATACAATGCATATCGTTGTCTTCATAGTAGTTGTTTGGAGCACAAGATGCAGACATGATAACTCTTCTAAGCACTATCGGTACAAATATTTCTTCTCATTGACCTACGAGAAAGTAGCTGTATGCATAGAGCATACTTCCATAGTAGTAATGGGTTATCAGCAGAACTGGCAATGTTGGAAGCTGCTGCCTTTAGCCTTTTACAGCTCGGCATACTAACCTGGCTTTACTTTTTCTGCCTCGTAGTTCAACTTTTGTGCTGGGTGGTTAAGGGAAAGTTAGAGCAAAACCTATATAACAAAACATGAAATTTTTATATCTGACATGGTCAATTAAATCCCCTCAGGATTTATCTTGAAACCATGTACAGCATTTTGTAGAACTTTTGTCAGTGTCAGCCCTCTGCATGCGTCATGGCCAATTCTTGAACAGTTTGTTCTCTGCGAAAGCCTGAGAGAATGCTTCCTCTCTAGGTGATTCTCCTTAGGCACACTATGCATCATTGATCTCGTTCCTCCACGGCCCCATAGTCTCCTTGAACAGACAGTTTGGGACACTACTGAGTTATAGTATGTTACCGTACAGGTTCTCTTAGGTCCTGAGTCCTCACAGACCTTGAAGGGCTAGGGTCTAATTATAGGCTATTCTTATAGCCCTTCTTTTTCTCTAAATTTTTGGTCTGCAAACTTCAGTTGTTAACCCTCCAGAAGAGAAGCTTACTGATACTATTACTCTATCACACAGGTACTTGAGCTTAACATCACTGCCTTTCTGAATATCAAATGTCTTAAACTTAACATGGAACCAGTATTTTCCATCAATCATTGATATTCTAAGAAATCCCTATAGAATATGATAAAAAAAGTTACACATTTTTACATAGAAATTTAGAAATCTAACCATATACACAATTGCATCTGGTCAATCCTATGGCATTTTTGTCTCTTATGCTCTTTTATTACTGTTTTTTTAAACAAACATGTACTTGAGAGTATAGTAATAATCAAAATGACATTGGAAGCAGTACACTTCTAAAAGGCCAGAATGCCAGGCATTCTAAGCATGGTTTTAGCATTACACATTGCTATCCTCAGTGTCAAAAACCTGTTGGAGATTCTTAGGACCACTGCCTAATTCATCCTGTGTATATAAAGTGCATGATTTTACCCCTGCCGTGTTTCCTAACTTTTCTGCTTGCTGTCTCTTCTTTCTTTAATGCTTAAGTTCTTGATTTCCGTTCAGTTATGTTATGCCTTTCCATTTTTATTCCTTCTTTTGAGTTCTTATACTAGGAAGACTATGTGATATTACACATATAGGTTTGGTTTATTTCATTTATGAGTATATGTTCAAGATATACCCACTTATATATGAAGGCTTTGATTTTATCATTCTTGATAGCTGAGTAGTATTCCATGGTATCAAAACACATCCTTTTCAACCATGCCTCACAAGTTGTGCTGCTGTGAACATAGGAGCGCAGGCATCAGGCAGCCTCTGGCAGGAGGCAGGTAGTGCTGTGTGGGCTTCCTTCGTGGACACGGGGTGCCCGTGGATTGCCCCAGTGCTGTGACAAGAGTGGGGTGGCACCCGTCTCTCAGAAGACAGTGTCAGGCATGCGCCTCCGTGTGTGTCCAGGGGATGTGCTTGCAGCATGACGTACACGTGCGTGTGTCCCAGCCTAGGCCCCTCCACTGCTCACCCCCTGCAGCCCTAGGAGTAGCTGGGAAGGGGCAGCAATTCCCTCTGGCAGCTGTCCTGAGCATACCCAGCCCCATAAGGTCTCTAGTGGTGCCACAGGCCTGAGTGTGTGTGGCCACACTGGGTAGGGACCAATGAGCTGGCACTGATGGGGCTCAGCTTCTGCCTGTGTGGTTGCTTAGCCCGGGGGGGGGGGCACAGGGACGGGTCCCAGATGCCAGGCTCCTGCACGCTCATTCCCATCATAGGAGAAGCAGCTGCTGAGACTTGCAGGGCGCTCAGATCGGCCCGGCACTGGCCTGTCCCTCTCCACCCTCTTTAGGAAAGTAAGAACCAATGTAAGGGCGGTTTACACATACACCAAAGCCACCCAATGTGATCAGAAAAGATAGGGAACGCATCAGCGTAAAGACTCTGTTACAATAAAAGACGCACTGGTGTCACTGTGCCCCTGCAGCTCCCCAAGCCACCGCACTGGCCGCTTCCTGGCACGCTTGGGGAGGATTCTATGTGTTAGATGCTGACCTTCCATGGTCACCTTGGCTTCGGGGAAGCAGTCACCCGTGGGCCCAGTGGATACAGAGGGTGAGGATACACTGGGGGGCTTTTATTCGACAGTCATCAACACAAATATTCTGAATTACACCAGGACATCCAAGCAGCTATGGAAAGTGCTCGAGGAAGAGCTCAGAGTCGCTCAGGCAAGAGGAGGTAAGTTGGCTGGCATCTCAGAAGCAGGAGGCCCCTGGAGAGAGCCAGCACGCCTTCTGCCACGTGAGGTTTTTGAATTTAAAGATTTGCCAGGTGTTCCTAACACCCCTTGCATCACTGCCACAGCCTCCTGTGTCCCCAGCATTTCTCCTCTGTCACTGCACAAGGCATCTGCAGTGGCACCCGGGTGGGTACACACGGGCCTGAGGAAGGTGTGCTGGTCACTGTCACTCTTAAAGCGCAAGCATCAGCCAAATGTCTCCCATAGTCTAAAGCCCATCAATGGAACCCGAAAGCCCCAAGGCCATCGCTGTCCTGCATAGCCGACCTCTGCCCTTCCTCCCACGCCTGTCCTGCCATTGCCTTATGGGGCCCAGAGAAGGGCCAAAGGCCCGGTGCAAGCGAGTCCCTTCAGTCCCCATCCATGGGGCACATGCGGGAGCCATCCACAATCTCCTCCCCCCACTCAAGACCCAGGCCACAGGTGCACACCCCACTGCTCCTGCTTGGGCCCCCGTCACACACTGGCCTCAGCCCACCCAGCGCAACCTGCTTCCCGACAGACACAGCGACATGCTTCTCCTCTGCTTCTCCACCTTCTCCCCTCAAAGCACAACAAGCCACTGGCTTGCGGGCCCTGCCCTGTGGGTTGGCAGGGCGCCTGCCTGCGGGTCTGCGTTGACCCGTCGGGCTCTGCGTTGCCCCCAAGCCTCAGCCCACACACTGCACAGAGACCATCGCTCTCCACCCCACTTCCCACCCAGACACAGGGGCTCGGCATCCTCGGAGCCTATGGCGCTCAATTCTTCCCTTATTTCCCACCTCGCTGGGAAAGACAGCTTTGAAGCTCGGGGTCCTGCTGGAGCCCAGGCTTACTAGCAGGCAAGGGCGAATCTCAGAGCCTGCAGGATGCATAGCCCAGGTCTTGCAGGGCCGCGGGTCAGGCCCATGGCTCCCCTGCCTAAAACACTCCACGTTCCTCCCAGAGCACCGCTAGGAAACCTCTACCCGAATTGTAAATGCCAAGTGGCATCCTGTGTGCCTCTCCTGAAGTATGAGACCCCGTTATTTCATTGCAGTTGTCTCACTTGGGGGGCTGTACACTAATTTTGTGATTTAGCATTTGCAGGAAATGGGCAGCAATGCCAAGACTCCTGCTCCTAGAGACACAGAGGAATTCCTCCTTGTGGAAATACGATTGATTTCCACTCCGTGGAAAAGCCTGTCCTCAGCATGGCGCTGTGATGTTCTAGGGCCAGCGCTACCCTCCCGCCTATTAGCAAGTTTATTTAACATTTCTGAGTATTGCGTCTGTGTGTGCATTCTTCTGATTCAGAATGGGGTGTGTGTATGAGTATGTGTATGAGTGTGTGAGTGTGTGTGTGTGTGTGTGTGTGTGTGTGTGCGTGCGTGTGTGTGTGGTTCACACTGATTTTAAACTGGTCCAGAACGCAAGTGTCATACTTACTTTTCCTGTTTCTGAGACAAGACAGTCACTAGCCAAAGTTAAAGGAGAGGCTTCTCCAGCTGACAGTCTGTACGGGTTTCCGTCCACATCTGCTGGCTCCAGGGCAGGGCATGATGGCTGTGGGCATTGCAGCAGAAACCATCTATGGCGGGCAGAAGGCGGCAGGGCAGCCAAGGAGCAGGCCGCAAGCGGCGGGCAGGGGCAGCAGTCCTCTTCTGTCCCCAGTCATCTATCCAGGCTATGGCCCACCTTGCAGGTAGCACTTATACCCAGCACTCCTTTAAGCCTCGCCTGGCACCAGGAATCAATACCAGCACCACCCACGGCAGATCCAGGCACCTCTGCAAAGCCCCACATATGATGCCATGAGGCTCTGAGGGACATCTAGATGCTGTCGTAACAAAATGTATGAATGCATGTAAAAGTCATTTGACATCTTGCTGCTTTTCTCATTAAAAATCAGTACCGCGTGGTTCATTTTGTATATGTAGAAGACTTATTTAAACCTCTGGAAATCATGCTCTAATCCCATACAAGATAAAACCTGGGCACCCACGCCCTCCCCACCCTCAGCTAGAACCGCTGGACAGGTGACCAACTACAGGCCAGCCATACGCCATGGGATAAGGATGGGGACAGAGACAAGACGGGGCAGGGCAGAACAGGACCAGATGGGGCAGGGCTCTGCGTCCTACAGGAAATCATGGGCCCAGCAGCCCATGGTGAAAATTCATGGGGACAGTGAACCAGACGCCACCTGTGCTTCCTGCTGCACACACGGATGTGCGCTGGCCGGAGGCAGGGCTGGGAGAGACCTGCACTGCGGCAGCCAATGGCGCCTGGAGCTCCTCTCTGAGTGGTCCCAGGGGCTCCTTCCCACACTGAGCCCCTCGAGGCCTCCTGGGCCCCACACCATTCACTTGCGTAGATCACAGCAGCCGCACAGGGTGAAGGAAGTGCAGCCCTGTGTGGCCTGGCGCCGTGACAAGACCCACGCTGAGCCCAGGGCTCCGAGAGCTGAAGGAGAGCAGCTCGCACCTGGAACTCCAGGCGTCTGAACACTGCCATTTCTCTGCTGTGTTTACGTGCTGTCTGCCATGGAGATACTTCTCTGAGATGGGGGCCACTGCCACTCTGCCACAGCCGACATCGTCCACTCACAAGTGTGTAGATTCCCTGAGCTCTGAATTTCAGATCCACACAGTGAGGCTGGTCCACAGCCCACCAGGAGGACAGCAGGGATGCCCCATGGAACAGGAGGACCCACGCGAGCGTATTCCACACAGCTGCCCTAGGAAGGCATGCATATCTAGGTCAGCTTATAATGTGCTACAACAGGCTGAGGCTTGGTGCTACGGCTTGGATTTGGGATATCCCCCAAATATCATATGTTAGAGGCCTGGTCCCTACTTTGGTGTGTCTGGGAGCTGGTGAGGCCCTGGGAAGTGGCTTGGTGTGGTTTCCGGTGGTTGGTAATGGGTGCTCCGTTGGATGAGGGTCCCAGCCTCTTCCTTCCGGTTTCCTGTCCCAGTCAGGATGTGACCGGTTTGTTCTGCCTGTCCTTTTCACCCTGTTCTCCTGCTGTGTCCTGGTCCCAAAAGCATTGGGCCGAACCCACCATGGACTGGCACCTCCGAAACCTGAGGCAGGACAAACTTTTCTTCCTTTCAAGCTTATTATCTGGGATATTTGGCTGTCCTGGTGGAAAGTTGATAAACACACTTGCTATGAGGTTCTTAAGTCACTGCTATTCCAGTATTCTTGGATCTGAAAAATGGAGAATTCTGTAGGCAGAATCTTTGCTTCAAAGCCAGACTGAGCTCGTCATTCTCAGACAGAGGATAGCAGGGGCATGTGGCGCACACGACGATCTGTGCATGCGAGGCTGGCAGTGTCACACCCCAGAGGGCCGCCTGCGTCACACCCAGACACCTCCAAGGGCACAGCCCGGTAACGGAGCAGGTGCGTGCTGTGTATGAAGATAAAATCAGGGGGTAAACATGGCCACCTCCTCAGCGCCACTCACCTCCAGATGCTGGAAGCTCCACACGGGTGGTCACAGACAACTCAGGCTGCGCCGAGGAAAGCGAAGGAAAGCTCCGCGCGGGTGGGCTGCCCGGGCTGGGCGGCCTCGCTCCTGTCCACCTCACAGCCGCCTTTCCCGGGCTCCGGTGGCAACACTCCCACTCAGGTCTTCACTGTCTGACTCAGTGGCTTATGCATATTGGCAAGAAGGTGCGGCGCTTGTCTTCTGTGCCTGGCTTAGGTCAGCCAGCACAGTGCCGTCTGGCCCCGTGCTACTGCCGTGAATGATAGGGTTACCGCTGATGAGGCTGAGATGCGAACACCACAGGCCTCCGTTCAGCCTTGGGGGGCGCGCGTCTGCTGTGAATAGAACGGACTGATTTTTAGTTTAGTTGTGTTCTGTTTTGTTTAGTGTAGTCCAGTCCAGTCCAGTCCAGTCCAGTCCAGTCCAGTCTAGTGTAGTCTAGTCTAGTTTAGTATACTGAACTGATTTTCCTCCAGATACCCACCCAGCAGGGAGTGGCTGGATCGTGCAGCAGCTAGCTCTGTTTCTAGTTCTAGCCCGTTAAGGGATCTCCCCCTTATAGGCCGCGTCTCCCCTCTGTCGGTCATTTTCCGTGCTACGCATGGGCTTTTCGTTTGCTTTCCTCCCATCTTTCCATTTTTGTCTTGTTCCCTGTGAGTTCAGGATCCTGTAAAATATCATTGCCTGTACTGGTACCTTCCGGTGTTGCCCTTCTGTTTCTTAGCATCAGGTCTTAGTTTCATACTTTTAGATTTCTGATCCACTTTGAGTTACTTTTGTGTGTAGGAAGAGGACAGGGCCTAGTGTCACCCTCTGGCAGGTGCATACGCAGTTAGTCCAGCACCCTTCTTTGAAGAGACTGTCTTTTCTCCCCTGTAGGCTTTTTACTCGTTGCTGGGACAAATACCCAACACTCAAAATGAAGGAAGGAAAGGTTTATTTAGCTCATGGTTCATGGAGGTTTCAGTCCATATTTGTCTGGCCCAAGGCTGAGTGGAACAGAGCAGAGAGCATCCAGTTCATGGCGGCGGAACAGCAACAAAATGGTGGCAGAGGCAGCCAATCAATCAGGGCAGCAGAGCAGCAGCTCTAGTCTGTCTCTCTGTCTCTCTTTATATTCCTGTCAGGCTCTCTACCTTAGGATATCCGCCCTAGGCCACACCCATAGATAGTCCCAGCCCTACTCAGACCGATAATCCCCTCAGTACTAAAACACATAATTCCAGTGACTCATGAGTCAAGTCTCAATCTATAGCAGTCCCCACCCGATCACTACATGAGGCTTTGTGGGGACAACTAGACATAAACCGTAACAGCACCTTTGTAGAAAAACACTTAACTACTCAGAATGAGCTGCGTGGCTGCTGTTGCTTTATCCTGTATTTTTAGCTGCGATACCGTGATGCTCCTGTCTCTCTTCTGCTCCTTTCTGCCCCATGACTGCATCAGCTACTCTGGGTCGTGTGGTTCCAAGCACATTTCAGGATTATGGTTTTCTAATTCTGTGAGTTGAATTCTGTTCAGCATCGAATCTGACTCTTGCTTCGGGGTGGTACAGTCATTTTAACGACTCTGACTCTTCTGGTCCTTGAGCAGGGAATCTTCTAACATTTTTATCCATCTTTTGTGATTTATTTTAGCAGTGTTTCATAGAAATCTTTCACTCCCTTGGGTAAATTTCCTTTTAATATTTTGTGAGATTTTACCATCGTAATTGAATTGCTATCTTAATTTCTGTTACAGCAAGTTCTTTACTGTTGTATAAAAGTTTGCTGCTCTTTTCTGTATGTTCATGTGGATCCTGGTGGTTTACAAATTTGCTTATATATTTTAACATCTTTTTATGTTAAAAAGTTTGGACTTCTCTAGGCATAGAACCACATCATCTGCAAACAGGACATCTCTGCTCTCTTAGTACTGAAAATGGCCTTGATTTGTGAGATGAGAAGTAAGTGAATTACGTATCTGAAAGCACTTGTTGCTAACAAAAACTGCAACATGTCCAATCTTCTACAGTGTAATTTAAATGGTACTTGGAGAAAAGTTGGGTTGTTGCCTAATATGGAAAGCCAAGAAGTTAGAATGGACAAAGCAAAATGAGATGAAGCTAATAATATGAGGAAGGAAGCCAGGCTAAATAGGAACATAGAGAATGTAAATAAAACTAAGGTTTATTCAGTTGAAAAGATTAATACAGTAAGTAAAACTTGGCCCAGTCACAGAAAAAACAAAAATAAATGCAATAAGAAAATGAAAAAGGGACATAATACTGTTTCCAATAACAATAGTGATAGTTTTCCACATTGCATTTGGGACACTGGTAAAAAATTTTTTTAAAAAAATATTGTAAATAAAATTAGCAAGTAAAAATCCATTAAGTAAAATTGTGAGGGTTATAAAAAACAAACAAACAAACAAAAAAAAAGCAACTCATCAATTCTCTAAAAAAGAAATAGCATCAAAAAGCACACAATTTTATAGGAAAGTTAGTAAAACCCTTGTAGAAAAGTCCCTGTGTTGGCTGGGGATGTAGCTCAGTGGCACAGGGTCGGCCTGGCAAGGCCAGGTTGAGTTTGAAGGTAGGTGAGGGACACACAAAGAAGACGTAGGCTAAATGGCAGGTAACCCACTGTCATGACATCACAGGGTTGCATCCAGCCAGCAGTGGGCACCTGCTGCCAGGGGGATGCAGCTGGCTCTGTGTGCTGGGACTTGGGGCCCCCCTGCAAGGCGTGCAGAGGGCGGGGATGGAACACGGAGGGCGCGTGCCTGCTGTGGGGCTGGTGCTTCCAGTCAGATTGTACACAGCTGTGCGTGGACCCTGGGCTTCCTCAGATGGAGAGAGACCAGTGCATACTCATGTGCACGTGCGTGTATGTGCACACGCATACACATACACCAGTCAAATATGTGTGAAGAGAGGCTTACTGTGGGACGCAGTGCTTGTGTGTCCACCATTTGGTTCACAAACAGCACTGTCATGGGGACAGTGGGGACACTGAGACCCACGATGTGTACTCTGGCACTGCAGAGCCCTCCCAGAGACCCAGGGAGCCCGTGGCACCTCCCCATGCAGTCCTGAAGCCTGAGCGCCTGGGGAGGGATGTGTGTGTGTGTGCGTGCACGTGTGTGCGCACGCGTGTGTGCACACTCATGCAGCAGTGTGCGGGCGGGCCTTGCCAATGCACCTCCCAGAGGGAGGCTCTGAAATCCAGGTGTGAAGCTGAGGAGACAGGGTCCCAGCACAGCCGGGAAAGCTCATGGCACCCTCTGGGGCCTCAGTGGCTGAAACAATGTCCTCCGCATCAGTGAGGGCGATCTCACCTCAGTCGGCCAACTCAAGGCTGATCTTGTAGAAAATCACACTCCCAGTTTCCACCCAGACAGCGCTAAGCCAGCTACCTGGGTGTGCAGAGCGCCATGAGGCAGCTACCTACGTTGACGATACATGCCTCCCATCACGCCTATGTGCTGGAGTGCACGGAAGAGCTGCCCCATTGCTCTGAAGCCTTCCAGAGAAAAGCATCCTTGTCTCCACAGAAAGACTTGTTAACAAGTCACACATGGTCCCCAGCCCCAAGCACAAAAGCCCTCAGGTCGACAGCGAAATATCGCTGTCCATGAGCACTCTGGCACTTCAAACCTCTCTATGAGCAAACGAGAGCGCAAACTCCTCAGGGGGGTGTGCGTGGCCCTCACAGCTGACTACACACAGCTGCTGCGTACGCACAAACACCGGGTGGGCACCGTGACACATGCGGCAACACGCAAGCGACGGCGGAGGCCGTCAGCAAAACCCCAGAACCCTACCCGAGTCCGTGAGTGAGCCGGAACTGCACACAAAAGTAAGGACTGTTCGCTTCTGCAAAACTAGTAAGCACAGGGGCTGGGGAGATAGCTCCGAGGCACAAGTGCCTGCCTAGTAAGTGCAAGGTCGTGAGTTTGAACCCTGGTCCCGCAAAAAAAGCAAAAACAAAACAAAACAAAAAACAACTAGTAAACACTGAAAAGCCCAACAGCAGCAGAGGCTGGGAAGCATTCAGGGGGAGGACGGTGTTTACTCAGCACTGGCAGGAGTCCAGTCAGTGCAAATGCTCTGGAAAGCGCCCAGGGCTTCGGATTAGCTGAAGACACACCTTGAGGCCTCTGCTACAGATCATGCGTGCGTCAGTGCAGGAGAGACTAGAGGACGTTCACAGCAGTGGAGACCCAAGCTGTGGTGTGTCCGCAGCACGGACAGGAAGCCAACATTTAAGAAATTATGTGGAGAGAAAAAAGCTGCAGAAAGAGGTCCCGGGCAATAGGACACAGTGGCACCTCAGTTCATGGCAGACCTGGGTGCCCACCATTCGGTTCACGGGCAGAGCACTTGGAAAGCTTGTTTTGCAAACTGTATCGGGTGGCAAACACCACCGTGGCCTTTTCCGGCATGAACACAAAGGTGAGCATCTTTTCCAGAATCATATCACAAAGTAATTTGACAACCCAGGGTACCGCTATTCTAATCTTGTATTCTGTTTCCTAATCTATGCATAAAATTATATTTGAAAACATATATTTCGGGATACCAACCTCAGGACAAGGGCTGGTGTGGAGGAAAACAGAGGCGCTGCAGCCAGCGTGTGTGGCGTGGACAGGAAGGCGCCCGCAGGAGCCCACCCACTTGAGGACAGCAGCGCGTGACACCATCCGCCTCTCTGCCCAGCTGTGCCCACCAGAGTCCAGGTGTGACAGTGGGCCACTTGGACCTGGCTGGCTCTGAGTAGGAGCCTTTTGGTCGCCTGGGCAGAACAGACCAAGCCGCATGTATTTTCACTGGGTCAGGTGACCCACCCGTAGCTCCCGTTGTCGCGTGGTCTGTGTGCAGAAGGTTCTTGTGATAGCTGATAGGACGCTGTCCCTAGAGAAAGCTCCGGATAGCAAGTGAGATTCTCCTTCTCCCTTTCTGCAGCCTCCTTGGCCCTTGCAGACAGGCACTTTGGTTGATAAGAAGGGGAAAGTTCCAGAACTTCCCAGCGGCCCAGGAGATGCGACCCTCTGTGACCCAGTGCAGACCCTTCTCCAACATACCCTTGGAGCAGCCCCCTCCCTGTCCACACTGCCTGCTTCCTTGGGCCAGGGGAGTGCCTGTCCCACTGTGTTCGCACAGGCAAAGAGCAGCTGTGTGCTGAGCAGCAAGCAGCAACCCTCAGCCCGCAGCACGTACGTGAGAGACAGCAGCAGCTTCCCAGACCCCCGAACCACCCCACTCCTGGGCCGTGGAGCTGCACCCTGTGATTCTGCCAGCACTCACCGCTGCAGAGACCCACAGGCCACTGCCACGTGGAGGATGGGGCTGATGATGGTAGGGAGTGTGGCTTCTGGGCTCTGGGCGGAGGGGCGGAGGCAGAGCTGCCCTGGGCACAGATAGGACAGGAGCCAGACCTGGACCTGAGTGACAGGCACCAAGGTAAGCGGTGAGAGTTCACCCTTGTGGGATGCTCACTCGGGTCACTTGGTGAAAGGGGAGGGAGGGGCAGGGAGGGAAGGGCCAAGGCCAGGCCAGCCCTAGAGTTGCCCGTGAGGGACAATGGTCTGCTGGGCTGTGTCTCCGGTAGGGAGCCACGACCTCGCCCCTCTCCCGCGGGACACGGTTGCCCTTGCACCTGCTCCTGGGGCTGTCCCTGCTACCAAGACTCGTTGGCCTCCCGCCTGGCCGCTCCAGAGCAGGGGCAGCAGCTGAGTGGGTCCTCTCCTGCTTCTCACACAGAGCACGTTCACCTATACTCTGCTCACTTCTGGAAGGAGGAATCAGGGGCCTCAGTTTCTCCTTCCCACAGGGTTCTCTGTGTTTGCCAAGAGTGGGTTCAGAGTCTTTGGAGTCTGGTGTTTCCATGGAGACCCTGCACAGCAGTTGTGTCTGGAGTCTCCCCAAGGCCCCAGTGTTGAAGGCTGCAAGGGGCTCTGGAGAGTTAGGAAGGGTGAGAGCCTCAAGGGGTGGCCTAGCCGGAGGGTGCAGGGCAGAGCTGACCAGTAAGAACTGGGGAGGGCGGCCTCTTTCTCTCTGCTTGTGCTGTGACCCCAGGCTGCCTTCTGGGTGAGTGTCCCAGGCATAAGGCAGCTGGATGCAGACAGAACCTCTGAGCCGTCTGCTAAAAGAGGCCATTTTCCTTAGTTCATTGATTTGGGAGTCTCCTCCATGTGGAGAACTTTCTGGAAGGTACCCACTCCCTTCCCTGTGTGCGTGAAACATGCACAGCTCTATGGCCCCTGCTCAGTCACCAGGGATGAGGAAGCTCCAGAACACCAGCAGCCACACAGGAAATGCTGCCAGGAGCCGGCATGACGGGGACTACCATCTAGCAGTGAGCCACCCTGTACCCCAGGGCCCTCTGCTGCCTAGGGCCATGCCCCTCCATGTTTAGTATCCCGTGACCCGCAGAGCCCAGGTCCTCCGAGCACAGCCTGTGGTGCGTCTTCTCTGAGTCCCTCTCCCCTCTGTGAGAGGTGCCCCCCCACTGCAACCCCACCCTGAGCAGCAGCTCCAGGAGGGAGCAGGGTCCTCACCCGGCTCCTGTCCACCTCCCTGCTCTCTCACCCTGGGGCCTCTTGCAGAAGCCCCTGCCGTGCCTTCCTGGCCACTGCGAGCAGAGAAACCCTCCTGAAGCAGGACCCTGAGCGTCCGCCCCCGCTCCAAAGATGCTAACTCTCACGGCCCATCAGGGCCAGCACAGCCGTGTGGAGGCCCCTAGCCCCTTGTCCCCGGCACATCCCTTCGGCCTCACCTGTGGCTCTGAGCCCTGGCACAGCCCTGCTAAGCGTGAGCAGCAGCCCTGCTTCTGCGTGTCCTCCCTGTGCCCCCAACGCCCTCCAGCTGGAAGGGAATCCTGCCTGGAGCCTCCCCTAGCAGCCTCTCTGAGGTGCCTACTGCTCTACTCTTCTTGGGGCTACATTCACTCATTGGGCAAGGAGCACTCGCCTCGCCTCGAGCAAAGCCCTGCTGCGCAGGTGCTCTGGGGCAGGACAAGCTCCTCAGCCGGCCGGTGCTCCCTCCTGCAGGAGGGAGGAGACGCAGCAGGTCGCTGACCCGAGTATAACATAGCCATCTTCCCTCAGGGTCAGGGAGTTAGCTAACTAGAAGCCGAGGCCTCAGGCCCGCCTCCCTTCTTGAATCCTCAGGACATGCTTGCAGTCCATCCACGTAGGCTCTGCTCCTTGTGCTCGTCACAGAGAAACCCCGTGCACGGAAGCTACAGCCACAGCCCCGCCCATGCCCCTCTTCTTGGCTCTGGTAGCTGCCCTCGTGAAGGCTCGCTTGCAAGGCACGCAGGGGGCACATGTGACCCCAGCATCCACGCAGTCGCGTCCTTTGGCCTGGTCATCTCCCTTGCCTGCCAACACAGCAGCGGCTGCCCGGCTTCCCAGGTAGGTCTTGGCCCTTGACGGCCCGGGCTGACCTCCTGAGTGACAGGGGGAGCGCAAGGACTTGCCGCTCTCCTCGGAGCTGCGTCGTGCTCTCGCTGTGGTGCGGCTGCTGCTGTGCGTCTCCCTGTGGACACCCCTTCTTGTGGACAGCCCTCCCCACCGCCCCAGGGTCTGAGGCAGCCTGGACTCGCTGGGGAAGCAAGCACCTTAGGTGTTGCCCCAGTTCATACCTGTGCTGTAAAAGTGCTCTATAACCATACACGCTCTACAAACCA
>PVJA010011671.1:7500-53990 GCA_004027025.1 Myocastor coypus | reverse complement strand
CACAATTTTGACACAGATATTTGGAAATTCAAGGAAATACAAAACTGTAGCCTGTCAAGAATATGGTTTTTGGCCCAGCCTCTTATTTTCAAGAACTATTCTTGAGAGAATGACAGTAACTGAGTTTACACCAGGAGCAGTACATATCAAAAAGACAAGAGTGACATGTATTCCAAACATAATTTTAGCATTACATTGCTGCACCTGGATCTTAATAAGTTGAAATCATACCTGTTTATCTTTTGATTACAAAAAAAAAATTATGACTGCAAGTTACAGTCTCTTTAATCCAATTGCAAGTCGTGTTCATGTTAAGTTTGAACATTTCTGTTAGAAAATGGGATTCCAGTTCTTTCTTCCTTGGAAGTATTCTCATCACAAAAGTTGGATTTGTGTGGAATGCACTATGCTTGTGTCTTCTAAGATTGAAGGAGCCATTATTCAGGATTTTGATACAAAATAAAGAAAACAGCAGAGGGTTGGGAAAGCAATGTGAGAAAGAACTGATTTTTACTTAACGTTCCCTGTGTAGAATACCAATGAGATTTTGTTTAAACTCAGAGCTCTGGATCTCTTGCTTGCATCTTCAAGGAACATTGCATATAAATGTGCATTTATAGGTCCGTGAACCTGTTTTCTTATTTCAGAAATCTAGCAGAATTTTAACAACTGAAAGTCTCAGGAAACAATTGCTTTTTAAATGCAGACATAAGCATACAGGTTTTATGGGATAAAGCATATATAATATCAATGAGGGCCTAGAGTCAATCTCTACCATGTATGCATACACACATATATATACACACATACTATTCATATTTTATAGTGGCTTGAATTTAGCTTAATGAAGTAACATTCTGTAATATTTACACCCAACAAATCCAACTTGAAGAATATTTACTCTCAGGTGGAAATATCACATACAATGTAGAAGATAGCTCCCTAAGTTTTTCAATTTATAGACTTGTTTTTGAGTGATCTAAGTATGCAACTGAATGACAATTCTTAAACATTTTCATTGCTCCCTTTTTTTTTTCAGAAATAAGATACTAGCACCACTTCAGTATAGTGATCATCTCAGGTATTTTCCAGACAGAAGGAATGCTTCGATCACAGCGAAAATCTCCAGGACTTTATTTTCCCTGATTCTGAGGAAGGACATTAGTGGCAAAGACGTTATTCTCATAACGGTTGAACAATACATAACTCTTTGGAATTCATTAGATCATTAAAACGAGTCATATTTGTGCATTTTAAAGAGATTTCCCTGAGACATTCTTTACTGCAGTTTAATTTGGAAAATTTGTTTTAATATTTAAGTTGATGTTTCATTTTTCCCTTCAGAATCAGCTATGGCTCTTCAAGTTTTTGAGGAGTTTTCTTGACCCTATTTTGTTTAAGGCTCGTGTACTTAGAACGTTATGGTTCTCAAGATGCACTTAGTTTTCTTGAGCCAAGGTGTGGCAAACTGTTTATAAGATGAAAATGGGAAATAAATTGAATTTAAGATACTAATTCATGGCCTCCAAATAGTAAAATGAGCCCATTATTTTTTATTATGAAAAGGGTAACAATTACATAAATCTGCTTGTGATCTGAAAATAAATATTAAGATACTGGGATGTTTTGTTGTTGCTCTGGTTTGTCCATCTGAACATGAGACTACACAGTGCGTTCTCATCAGGGTAAGTAAGCCGGTGAAGGCCTGTCACGCAGATGGGTTTCAGGAAGAGTCTGGTGACCAAGAGCCTCTGCTTTCTCTCTTTACTTCACTCCTGCCTATAGCTTACATGCTCTGCATGGGTGCCTCTGCTGCTTAAACAAAGCATTTTCTAGCCCAATTCTCAATCAATGATCTTTTAAATTCTAACTTCATTAGTTTTAAATAACTTAGAGGTGATGGAGAAAGTTTAAAAGTTTTTCAAATGCTACTGTAAAAAGCATAATAAGAAAGCCCAGAGTGCAATGTCATTATTCATGGATTTGTAAGCAAAGCAGTTCTGCATGTGAGACATTACATTTTATCAATAGTAATTTTGGCTGGGCATGGTGGCTCATGCCTGTAATCCCAGCATTTGGGAGGCCGAGGCAGGAGGATCAGTGCGAGTCCGTGACCAGCCTGGGCTACAAAAGTGAGCTCAAGGCCAGCCTGAGCTGCACAGAGACACCCTGTCTCAAAAAGACAAAAAAAAAAAAAAAAAGTAATTTAATATTCTTAATAACTGATGAAAATTTTATTTATAATACTATATTCCTTCATATTATACAAATTGAGTCTAAATAGTTCTTTCACAAAAAATCACTTTAAAAGAAATTCATTACACATATTTTAAGATATATATATATGTATATATATATATATACATTATATGCATGCATACATAGGTACAGTTATTCACTACTTAGCAATAGTTTGGCTTACAATTTTCTGAAGTTAGAATAGTGTGGAACTTATATGCCTTCATTAGCAAACAGAGTTGCAATTTTGAATGTGATCGTTTCTTACTGTACTGGTGACCTGTAAGACTCTTCTTATTCCTGGCAGCATCGGCAACTGTCAACTCTGCTCCATCTCTTTCACAAGAATAAGCAACAGATACTCTAACGTGTCCAGTGCTGTTAACTTATAATGTTTACTTATATCCATTTGTTCTGATGTCAGATAGTTTAACTTCTAATGTGTTTTGTTTTTGTTTCTGCGTTCTTTTATACAATATATTTGGTGCAGTATCTACAGGATCTACAGGGTCTCGCTATGTAAATTGCACTCAGAGTGATTCTCCTGTTTTGAGCCACCAGAGTGCTGGGATTACAGGTGATGGTCCCAGTGCCAGTCTCAACTGCTGTCTCAGTGAACCCCAGGGGTGGGGCCGGCAGGGCACACCAGGATCTAATGGTTTTATCAGAATATAATCTCATGACAAACTGATGAGAATTTCCCTTGTTGAAGTATAGAGATTTTGTTTTAAATCACCCTTACATATAGAAGAAAATCAAGATTAAATACATAAGAAAAGCAAGATATGTAGCTCATATATGTACATAAGATAGGCACTAGTCTAAACTTATTGAACATTTGCCACATGAATGAACCCATAGAGATTCTTAATATAAACAGAAAAAAAAATCTTTTATCTCATCACACTGCACCAAGATGTATTCATCTGTTAGTATTCATTACCTCCCTACAATTTTTATATTCTGTCTGCACTCATGTAACCTTGAGTTAGTTATGTGAAATTTTCAAGTTTTAATTTCCTTATTTGTACAAGGGAGAAATTAATAAGAGTACGCATTTCATTTTGTGATAAATGAACTAATTCATTTCTGCAGAGTTATTGAATGTATTTTTGTTGTTGTTGTTGTTCTCTGCGCCCTCAGGGTACACAGGGCAGATAGCAAAGTGAAAACCCTGTGAGTCTTGACTCCAGTAAGAAGCATAGCAACAATGTAAATGTCCACAATATAATATCAGAAGGAAAGCATTAGTAATAAAACTCGAGGCAAAATTTAGAACACAGTAGGCATAAAACAGGAATTTGATTGAAGCCATTTTAGGTTGGTGGATGAACACAACCTCAAGAAACCCCCTCAGGAGACTGGGAAGAGTGGTGCAAACCCTGGCTTGGGAGGCTGTAGACAAGTGGATCACTCTGAGTCCAGTCTGGTAGTGAGATGCTAAACACTCTGTAGATCCTTTCCTAAAATTAAAAGAAAGAAACACCCTAAGTCTCAGTGGCTTGGTAATTTAAAACTAAATTACTGTACATGTTTAAATCCAGTTTGAGTCAGACTGTTCTCACAGCCATTTCATACCAAGTAGCACAGATACTCAGATTCCCTTCATATTTCATATTGAGACATCTTCCTGCCATTGCTTTTTATCAAGAAAAAGCAATACTTGAAAACTTCAAAGATCTACTGGCCAAGATGCAGTAAGTTGCATTCCTTGTGTTTAGATCTTTTGTGTTTGCATGGCCATCTGTGCTATTAAGAGACTGTGAAACGTAATCTACACTCCATTTATACCCATGACAATGAAAGTAAAGTCATGTTGATTATTTGAAGATGAAACCAGATCTAAGGAAGAGTTTTGGACTCTTGGGGGATAGGACAGCAGAATAAGTGCTCACCCGGCAAGTGCAAGGCCTGAGTTCAATCTCTAGTTCAGTAATTAGATAGATAGATAGGTAGATAGATAGATAGATAGATAGATAGATAGATAGATAGATAGATAGATAAGTAAATAAATTTAGGACACTATCTGTCATTTTCATCTTCAGAAGACTACTCAGCTAGAAAAGGTTCATGTGTTTCCAAGACAGACACTCTGAAAGTGGAAGACTAATTCCTGAAGTAATTCCCTGTGCTACTAATACCATCTGGCTAAGAAATATGCACATCCAAATGGAGAGAAAATTGCTGCTTTTATAAGTCCTTTTTCTGAGGATTTGCTTTTTTCCAGGTGACCTGTCAAGAGCAATTTTCAATCAACGGCCTGCTGCCCAGTGAGACAATCTCAGCACCGTTTCCACCTCAGTGAAGCCCTGCCTTCTGACAAAAATAAATACTATTATGAAATTTAAAAGACAAATAAAGACCCTCATTTTACTCATGGCAAACATTTTACTGGACTTTATTTTTCGGCATTATTGGCACAGTTCTTTTAAAATTCATATATATATATATATATATATATATATAGTGAAGTATTAAGACTAATTTAAATATTTATCAATGTGGGTCTGATATTATGTAGTGTATATTTATTTATATATAGAATGTTAAATGAAATAATGATTGATAATTATGATACAAGGGGATTAATAATCACTACATAGTGAGAGCAAATCTTAGTTTGAATTTACCAAGAACTAGAAACCATGACAATTGTTTCCATTAGCTGCATAAATGAGAAGAAAATTTGAAACTATTTTTCATAAATTTCATCATTTTGCATACCTAGAAGTTAAGTGTCAATAGTTTATCCATCTTTTAACATCTGTGGAGAAGACAAAATATGTATGCCAGATATTTGCTTTCTGCCTGTCATTCAACCTTCTTTCTTCAAGTGGACCCATGATATATTTAAACATTTTCTATCTCTGTCCATTGATTATTTTTCCTTTGTGTCCATAGCTTGTCCTTTTTACTTTTTGTATTTCCCCATATCAACCAGCATGAATGTCTACTGTCATTTGAGCATAATGTCAAGTTTTTTTCTTTCGAATAACTATGAAAGGCAGTAACCCTAGACAAAGCAGAGAGTTCAAGTCTTCTATCAACTGCTTCAGCACAATATTTAAATTCAAGTCCGTGTCATAGCTTTTTGAATTATCAAGACTGGGTAAGAGTCTTAAAGGAACCTCATATACCTTGAAAATATCCTGCAGGTTGTTCCATTGTTCAAAATACCTATTTTCTCAGTTTAAAACATTAAATCTTATAATTTTAAAGAAGTATATGAGATCTGATATCTAAAATTCAAAGCATACAGTAACTAGATAACTGCTTCTTTTTTTATCTCATTTTTCAATAGTACTAGTAATTACTTACCATGATATGTTTATATTTGCTTTAATTATATTCATTTTTTTGCTTCATCTACTAGTGTTCCATAGAAATCTTTAACCAATTTATTTCTCAGAAATTTTTCTTTAAGAACCAACTGTTACTCCCTCTGAGGTGTTTATCCCAATTTTAAAGGGAAGTTATTTTCAAAATCCCAAATCTTTATCACTTATATTAAATTCTCCTTTATAAGCTAATTAATACTTGTGTTTGATAGTTTTTAAAAAGTAATAGCTTGCTCTTGGCTACTGTATCACATATTCTAGTACAGGAGCCACAACTGGGATCTACTGGTACTTCATTAAATTTCAGAACTTAAACACAGCACAAAAACAATGTATTTATTTTTCCATTCTTATTAGATGATTCCGTGCAGCAACATATAACATAGGCTTATTTTTTAAACCTACTACCTCCTTTATGGATTTTTCATTTGTCATTTCATTGATATCAATGAGTCTTTTGATTACTTTTTTATTCTAACTTACTTAGTAAAAGGGACGGCTTGACTTCCACCTCCCATGTGCTGAGCTACCTCATGAGTGTCTCCCTGTCCTCGGCATCATCTCCCCCCAGTGGGTGTCGCTGGGGTCCACCCACTTCTGACAGTTTCATTGCATCGGCAATTGGAGGAACGGATGATTTTAAATGTCTACGTTGACGTGAGTGCTATACCATGGCTTCATATTTTGCAGACATCTTTGTTGAATTCAGACTTGGTGCAAATCGGATAAAGAGCAACTTTGCTACTTTCCTTGTCACATCAGCACAGAGAGGCCAATTAACTTCTCTAAGCTATAATTTCTCATTTTAAAACTTACACACTAATATTTATTCCTTCTTTTAGTTTGATCATAATGAATAAACGTGATCATAACAATAAAACAAGTTAGAGATTTATGTGTTTTCAAGTTGTCATAATAAATGACAACTTGCAATTACTGTAACTTTTGAACTTCATAGAATCACCTCATTCTGGTAAGCATGTCGTTCTGGTGACCTCTATTTCTTATTTCACCTCCGTGTACGATGAGTTCTGGCTTCCTCTCCATCCACACACAGTCGTGAGTGTCTTCAGTTGAGCCTGTTTCTTGACTCCATACTATCTACCATATTCCATGCTTATATGCTCAGACAAATTGATTGCTTACATTAGTGCAGCATATCGTTCTCCAAATTTCAGTAATTTTTGTCAATTCCATTTGTATCTTGACTATCAGAATTCAGTGATACTGATCAGGGATGGAGAATAATGGCTGTCCACCTGAAGCCATTCAGGGAATGAGGTTTGTTCATATTTAACAAGGTCAGCTTCAGAATGAATGTCCAGTGATGGCACTGAGGAAAGCTGTCCCTTGCCTGCTTTTTACTTTTCTCAGCATAAAAGTTCACAGAACGTCCATGTCACTTTTCCCAGATCCCAGCTACGCATGTACAGAGGAGGGAAATAGGAAACCCTGTAAGTCTTGGACAGACAGATGTCTCCCATAACACTTAGTGCTATACAAAAGAGGCTTACGTTTTATAGTAGATCTGCCTCACTAATAGAAATAGGTTCTTTATTTCTGATCATTCCATACAGAACAGCACTTGCCAGCAGCCTCAGCTAGATACGCTATCTGAAATCACCTTACTCTTTTAACCTTCACAGGAACCTTTCAGAATTATTTTATGTCTCCTACGAATTCTGTGAAAGAGATGCCTCAGAGTTTGGCTATTCCTTTCCAATATTTATCTCTCAATTACAAGTTAATATGGAAGAACTTCATTAAATTATTAAGAGCTAACATATCCACATTTATTTTGGTCCCTACATCACTAGACATTTATTCCATTCCTTCTGAGTTAGTGATTATTAAATTGTTATAGCAAAGACTAATTCCACAAGTATCTCCAAGTGAAAAGGAACACAGATATCTCTTTGCTTTATTACCTGTCTATGTTTAACAGTATTCTCTACTCTTCTGCCCTCCAATGATTCACTTTTTTCTTAAACTTTCCTCTTGTCTTTTGGTCCGTCCATCTCAGGACCAATGCAAGCTATTCTGCCTTTAATTTTACTATAAATAGTGGTTGGTTTATTGATTTTTGCTGCTTCCCATTTTTTTCTCAAAGGATGATGTCATATATATATATATATACATACATATATATATACATATATATACATACATATATATATATATATATATATATATATGCTTCAGAGATATCCTAAACTATAAATAAGGATATGAAATTGGACTCTCAATATCTGCACTATAGTCTTCAATGCAGTAAGAGAATCTTCAAAAACGTCAATGCTATATTTTCTCTAATGGCAACCTCTCTTTTATCTCCTGAAATAGTTTTTATTTTCATTAATACAAACATCTATTACTTCCCATGTAATGAACAGATGGTTAATTTTTAATAATGCTTAAACTTTTCTGGAGATACTGTGTTTTCTTAAAGCTACATAAAGGTACATGAAACAATAAGACAACATTAAAAAATACAATCTCTGTCATTAGTTTGAAACATATCTGCTACCCTGAAGTCAATATTTGAGATTATTTATTGACCAAATATTTGTTTGATGTTTTTGAACTAATATTATCCAAACATAAATTCATATTACCTATACACAATTTATTTATTTATTTATTTATTTATTTATTTATTTATTTGAGACAGGGTCTCATCATGCAGTTCAGGCTGGCCTTGAGTTAACTTTTATAGTCCAAGATAGTCTCGAACTCACATCAATCCTCTTGCCTCAGCCTCCCAAGTGCCGGGATTACACGCATGCACCACCTTACCCGGCACTGTCTTATTTTATTTTTTATCTCACTTTTTATTATTATTATTTTTTAAAACAGTTAATACATTACATAATGTCATCTTCATCATAGTTGTTCAGAGTACAAGATGCAGACATGATTTCTTGTCTAAACATCATTAGTACGGACCTTTCTTTTCATTGCACAAAGAGAAAGTAGTTGTATATTTAATCCAATAGTCCATAACAGTAGTGGATTATCAGCTCATCTGGCATTATCGGGGGCTGTTGACTTGACCCTTTCACAACTCAGAATATTAATATGGCTTTCCTTTTTATACCTTATGATTAGACTTTTCTGCTGAGTTGTTAAGACCAAGATAAAGCAAGAGCTATGTTACAAAGAATATGTAAATTTTCTATCTGATAAGGACAGTCAGTTCCCCTCAGGGTTTACCTTGAAAACATGCGCTGCAGTGTACAGAACTTTTGTCAGTGTCAGTCATCCGCAAGATGATGCAAAGATGAACAACATGAGATTAATAGGCATCAGTGTGAAAGAAGGAGTTAATATAAATGATATGGAAAGAATATTGGCAAAAGTAACAGCAGAAATCTTCTCAAATATGGGGAAACAATTTGGCATTCAATTCACTGAAACATATAGAACTCCAAATAAGGTCAACCCAATTAAAAGCATACCCAGACATAGAATTAATCAAGATCCCAGAAATTAAGCACAGAAACAGTATACTAAAATTCTCTAGAGAAAAGAAACAGATCACAATTAAAGGAAAACCCATTAGAATTATGACAGATTTTTCTTCACAAACCATCAAGTCAAGAAGAGCATGGAGCAAAGTGCTTGAAGTCTTGCAAGAGAACAAACGCTACCCCATACTGATTGGCATACAATAGCCACAGTCAGAGAGGAAGCGCGCACAGGGCGTCTGAATGTTCTGGACTGAAGAATTCAATCCCGAGGCCTGGACTTCACTGCAGCACTCCATGTAAGTCTCTGTTGGCTGATGGATCTGCAATGGAAGACTGAAGTGTCTGTAGATGGACACTAAAGAGTCTGCGACAGATGGCGAAAAATCTAAGCTGGAGGCCGAAGAGTGCGCTGCAAGTCAGACGATGAAGTCCAGTCTGAATGCGAAGACCGAAGCTTCTCCGACGAAGTGAAGTGTTGACTCCTTCAGCCCTTTAAAAAGTACTTTTGTGCTTAGTCATTCTGACGTGGGCTCATTATGCCCTAGGGTGGAAACAATCATACCCCAGGATGGGCCCTTCATCCCATTCTAGAAAGAAATCCAATCATATTGTAGGCAGGCCCTGGTCACACTCCAGGGAAGAACCAATTGTACCCCAGAGTGGGGCTCCCACCAACAGGGAACCGGGCTGCTGAGTCATTCAGCCAAGCTGACACATTGTATCAACCACTACACCTTGGTAAATAACCCTTGCTATAAAAAGATTTTTTAAAACTAAAATGGCTCTGATACAGACTTAATTAGTTTCTCATTTCCAATTACATTTGATTTTATATAATAAATGTAAAAATCTGATAACCAAGAAATTATATTTATTAGATTAATTTTATATAGATTGAGAGTATACATGCAGTGAGGGCTTAACATTTACAATGTATTTAAGTTTCTTTGCCCCATTAAAAATTCAGAATATCTGTATGGAGTATTATGTTCTATTATTAATGATATATTTAACATGTGGAAAATTTTTACAATGTCTCCTTTTTTTTTGACAAACTTGATGGGAAACATACAAATAAAGCAAAGTGTAGAGAAATAAACTAAAAACTTGAAAGCTTGTTCTGTAAATATGGACACAATTTAATAACAAAAATATATGAACACCCACACAAAAACTATTCATGATGATATAGCAACAAACTTTGTAGACAAAACAGATACTTAATATCATAAATAGCAAACATACTATATAAATTATTAAATGTAAGAATTTTGAAAACAGGACTAATGTAAAGTAAAATTAATCCATGCCAGCATAGCCTTTAGTTAAAATATTGTCATTTGAGTGCAGAAGAAAATTTACATTCAGGGAAAACTAGGAAAATTCCCAAGACAGAGAATGAAAACCATATTTTTGTGACAGACTTCTTCTAACTGGCGTACAAGGCAAAATTACTGAGAGGAGCATGGGTTTTAAATGTAGTGAATAATCCCTTTGACCCAAGACTCGTTATGCTTCTACAATGCTGTCGATGAGACTAAGAAATAAACACAGCTTCCAAATGTAATTTCTATGGTTAACAAATGCAAAACCCATTTCCAGTCTCAGTATGTCTACAGGTTCAAAATGAAATAGAGTAAAATACAAAGTGAAAAAGCAATAAGCAGTAGAAATATCACAGGGAAACAGAAGCTCCATTTGGAAAAAGCCAGAAAATAAGTAAATTTGGTATTTCCATACAGAGTCAATTACAGGAGAAGTAACACTCAACAGTATAAATGACAATTGCACACAAAAGGTCACATTTAATGAAAGAAGAAAAATGCCTTTTAACATATCCTCTTCTTAGATAATCTGTTATTCTGATATGCAAATATAGACAAATACAATATGTCAACATATTGTAAGAATGGAACAGAGTAGTACTTTATTGCTAATCCAATTAAATTGACAAAATATTAAAATATTGGATGTCACCTACCCATCTACATACTAATACCTATACATTAACAGACAGAAATAATCCTAAGCAAAGGTAAGATTTCAGATTTAAATATCATCGTAACATTATCAGTTGTTTCACAATTAATATAGGCATTTAATATAATGTCAATAAGTTCTTAAAAGAGATTATGCTGGAATTAAATAAAATGACCTTATGCATAATTGTGGTTTGTTTTCAGCAGTACTGAAGCAAGTAGGAGCGAACTGAACATTTGATCGTGACCTTAGAAATCAGGAGTGAGCGAAAGCAGAGAGGAGGCGGGCAAGTCCCACGGGATGACCCAGAATCCGGGTTTCTGTTAGGAGGCACCGGAGCTCAGGTGTTTGGGATCTTCTAGACTTGCATAGGAGAGTGGTAAGAGGCTGGGAGCTCTTGCCATCCACTCATTTCCTACTTCTGTCACTATGGGTCTAAAGAACGTTCACGGAGCTTGGCAGGATGGCTCAGTGGTCTAAAGCACCTTCTTAGGAAAGCTTGGGCGGCTGCAGGGACCGCGGTTCGATCCTCGGCAACACATGCTGCGCCAGCCCTGCCCTCAGGGCAGGCTGAGCCGGCCATAAAAATAAATAAACAAACAAACAAAAGTTCTGAAACAAGAAAGAATAAAAATAAATAAAATTCTAAAAAAAATAAAATAAAAAATAAAGAACATTCACATCTCATAGGACTGTGCAAACTCTTGGCCAAAGACGCTCCGCTCCTGGTCATAGCCTGGAGCCGAAACGCAAAAGAACCACTGAAATATCAGTGGTGTCTGGAGAATTCTCTGTAACCCCCTAACTTTCTTTCTTTCTTTCTTTCTTTCTTTCTTTCTTTCTTTCTTTCTTCCTTTCTTCCTTTTTTTTTTTTGTCTTTTTGAGACAAGGTCTCACTATGCAGTTCAGACTGGCCTTGAGCTCACTTTTGTAGCCCAGGCTGGTCTCGAACTCCCACTGATCCTCCTGCCTTAGCCTCCCAAGTGCTGGGAATACAGGCGTGCGCCACCGTGCCTGGCCCAACTCTCATGGAGTTATCCAGGGCAGATGCTATTAGAAATAGATGTTTCTCAGAAAAAGTAAATAGAACTGTCAGTGAACAAGTCGTAGAACACAGCACATAGCACAGTAAACAAAGTGCACTTATTTTACTTGCTTATTTATTTATTTTTGTCTTTCTGAGACAGGGTCTCACTCTGTATTTCAAGCCAGCCTTGAACTCACTTGTGTAGCCCAGGCTGGTCTCAAACTTACACTGATCCTCCTGCCTCAGCCTCCCAAGTGCTAGGATAACAGGTGTGCACCACCATGCCTGGCTAACAAAATATAATTTCTACAATGGCCAAATTGTTTTACCCAGGGTGATAAGAAACAATGAGTAGGGCTGGCCAGAAAGCTCAGTGCACTGAAGTGTCTGCTTAGGCAGATACAGGCCTGGGTTCAATCCCTGATGTGCTGTTCCTGCCCTGCCCTGGGCACTCTGAGAAAGTTACTGAGAAGGGGCATGGTGGCAAGTGCCTGTAATCCCCGCGCTTGGGAGGCTGAAAACAGGAGGATCACTGTGGGTCAAATCCATGTAGTGAGACCCTACAGACTCTGTACTTAATACATAAAAAAGAAACAATGAATATGATACAATGTGGAATATTTTTTAATCTTTACCTTCTGTGACTAGAGAAAACCAAAAATCATGTATTATTTTTTTACAAATACATGTAAATCTTTGTCTCAAAGTAATACAGTTAATAAAAAAAAAAATTGGCACAGGTTAATTTACTCTGCAAAGAGGGAAATTTTGAAATGATCAGTAAAATAAAGTGACATTCAAAGTCAACAACAACCAGAGATGGCAATTAATCACATTGCCCGTCTGCAAAAACTGATCTGTATCACATAAAGATCTTTCCATCATTCCATTCTGCAAATTTATCAACTTAACACCCTTAAGTAAAATCAGGATCTTTCATTAATCAAAGTAAGCAGGAGAAACAATGCAAACCTTAGAGAAATAAAACTCGGAAATCTGGAAAGGGACCTCCCATTACAAATACAAAATAATAAAAATCAAAGAGAAGTCTTATCCGTCAGAAAAATGTGTTTCAGCGGTGAGCGTAAGCTCATTGCGCTTGTGCAAAACTCGTGACTACAAGTGAGGACAAAAATCTGCCTTTGCTCACAAACACAGACGTCCTGTGTGTGTGGTGTGAGACGACTGTGTTTTGCATTTGGGAGAGACGATGACATGCAAGAAAACTTCAAGAAGACAGCATTTATCACTTTACTTTATTTCCCTAAAGACAAGAGAAGCTTGGAATTGAAATGTGATCATAAGAATAATTATTTCCTACCCTGTGAATTTTTTCTTGTTAAAGACAAGCATATTCCCTTTATTCAAATTTTGATATTTTTCACACAAATTATGCAAATTTAAAAACATATAGGGAATACAACTTGTTTTTGAGCTTTCTTGTTACACAAGCAATATGTTATGAAAATTAACTAGGTATGGCTTTTGAAAAATAATTTTTAATTTTTTTTGAAAGAGTATACTTTAAAAAATGAGAAAATCTGAACCAGAAAAATGTCATATGATGGAAATTAATACTCTCATACCTTGTCAGAAACTGTCTGAAGATTTCCCTCAAAAAGGAGTTGGGACCTCAGTGTAGCTCACGGGGGCACTCACTGGAACAGTGCCAGGATGTCTCAGTGAGAGGATGGAAAGGTTGCATTCAGTAGTGCTAAGTCATCCACGTAGACAACAGTGGAGCCCTGGTCCTCAAGATGGACAGGACCCTTGTCTGGAGCTGGATGCATTTCTGTGTCTTGGAGGTGCAAACTTGTGAGCCATGCGAATCTGTGGAAACCACCGGCTCTGTTTACAGCAAAGGCACATTTTGTAGGGAAAGGTGGTGATGCAACGCATCTCACTATTTAAGGTGAGGGGTGTGAGTAACAATGTGCTTTGAAACATTTGAATTTCATATTCTATCTGAAGCTCAGCCTGTTGTCCTGTCTCTCACTGTGTCAGCTAGGTTAATTTATGGACTTAGAGAGCTTCTGAGGAATTCGTCCATTGTGTACTAGGGATGCAGAAGGCAATGATAAAACAGAGCTAAAGTAAAGCTATGGGTTACAAATATGAATAACTGAGTAAGTTTGTGTTTTAAAGTTGCAATCTACTTTAAAAAATTCAATTTTCTTTTTTTTATTCATTCATTCTTTTTTTTTTTTTTTTTTTTGGATTTTAGCGAAGGGTCTACAAGGTGTTCACGTTCTCACTACTAGATCGAACTCCTAGTGATCCACCTGTTTACAGTCTTGCAGGAGCTGGTATTACTGACACACACACCACCACACCCAGTCTCAGTTGTCCTCTCAGTGCACCCTTGCTCAAACCTCCAGCCCCTGCACCTGCGTGCAGGTTCTTTAATCTGCTGAACTATTTGGCCAGCCCTTAAACTGCACTTTAAAACCACTTATTTTTTATTTTGTCCCCTGGTTAACTGTTGGCTTAAATTCTCAATGTATTAGTTACATGATGCCATCAATTAAGCCATAGGTAGTAGGTGTATATTGTATTCAGGAAAAACAGCAAGTTTGAATCTACATGCCAGAGGAGGGGGTCGGAAAAAAGAATTATGTTTTGTCATGTACCATTACAAATTTCCTACGATGAATATGGTCTTTATGCATACCTAAGAGCTACCAATACACTTAACTAAAAATAAAACACAAACTACATGCATGTGTTTGCAATTGTATGGGCTTTGTGTGTGTGTGTGTGTGTGTGTGTGCGTGCGTGTGTGTGCGTGCGTGTATGTGTGTGTGTGTGTGTGTGTGTGTGTGTGCGCACAGGCGTGCGCACGCAGCACAGGGATCTAACTCAGAATCTTGCACTTGTCAGGCCGTGATTACACCCCTGAGCTATCTCCCCAACCCTGGCTTATATTTTCTTGTCCATTAAGCTTTCCTTTTGAAACAAATTCAGGCTTCTGAAAACATTTGCTTTGCATTTTAGCTTGCATTAATTTCCTTAAGCATGTACCTATGACAAATTACACGCTACCACATATTGTCTATTGTTGCGTGATATATGGTTGCTATATTCTTTGTGAAGATTAAAGTATTTCTTTATGGAATCATAATAAACATCTGTGACATCATAGCTTGCTTTGCAAAAGATTCTATAAAACTTTACTCATCACATATTGTAGACATTATCCTCAGTGATATGTACCATAACAGAGCTATATTTTAGAATGAATGAAATTACAGGTGTGCTATTTGCAAGTACTTTCTGCCATGCAATGTTTGGAAATTTTTAATAAGGAGTAGTGTCGATGGAATTAATCAGAATAATAGGTAGGAACTATGAAATGATTGCTGATATTGCTATCTTTCACAAGGTAATTTTATAGAACAATGAAGATCATTAACAGTATTTTTCATACGAGAGACAGAGCTGTGTTTGTGCAGACAGTGTCTTCAGGTCTTCTATGCTGAGAGGCTCATGGTTTGTGCAGAGCCTCAGACAAGATTTGCCTCCTCCTGGGCCTGATGCAGGGGATCATGGCAGAGGGGGAAGCTCCAATCAATCACCCAGAGGCCTACATTGGTCTGAATAGAGAGCTCTGCTTACTAAATGCTTGAGTCCTTTTGTCCTTTTTAAGCATTCTTTTGTCGCCAAACCTTACAACACAGAAAAGAAAGCACTTGGAAGCCCCTCTTTAGAATTGGGTCTTCAGAGCAGCTGTGCACAGACTTCAGAAGCATTCTTTGATTTTTCAATTTCGCTCCTTTAGAGATGATAATGCTTAAGGGTTGTGCAGAGGAAAGATTAGAGCCAGGTAACGGAAACCACGGAGCAGCAACACTTGTTTTCTGCTGTGGCCAATATGAAAAATTATCCTGCTTTGATGAATGGTAACTCAATAGGCTGAGAAACACAGAAATATGACAAAGTGTAAATGAAGAAGCCCTTTTATATTCAAAGCAAATTCAAATCATGCTTGGAATTGGGCTGTCTCCAGACACATTTGAATGACAAGCACTGTGTGTCCTGAAAGAAGCATTTTCTATGGAAAGAAAAAAAAAAAAAAGATGAGGCTTATATCTCCATTTCTTTTCTAGATGCTTCATGACAAAACTTTTGGAAGCTGATCGTTTTTCTGCACCACAGTTGCGAGGCCAGCATTTCCGCAACTGTGATGAGAAACTTTCTCTGTAAAGTATTACGAGGACTCTGGCCAAAATTGCCGATGTGTTTTCAAGTATGAGAAACAGAATTATTCTAAGAATGTGTTTTCAACTCATATGTAAGTTAAATTCAGAGTTAGTTAAAAAAATGTGAAATTAATAACAAGACAGAAATAAATAATTGGCAAAAACAAGATTTTGATAAAGGTAATGCATTTTATGAGTGGCATGTAAACATGGGAATACATGCTTAATATTATTAATCATGAATGCAAAATTAAAGTTAGAAATGAGGTGCAACTACACACTGAAAAATTGCAAATTAAATTTAATAACAATAAAAGTTAATAAGGGTGATGACAAAAACCTGCAGATAAGGAGATGGAGTGAGTGGATTTTTAATATATTATTGGTTCAAAGACCAAATAGTGAGGCTGGTGAGGTAGCTCAGCAGTCTAAAGTGCCTGCTTAGGCAAACTTAGGGAACTGCAGGGACCGCGGTTCAATCCCTGGCACCGCACGCTGTGCCAACTCCTCCCCCAGGGCAGGCTGAGCTTGGCCCTAACATAAATAAATAGAGTTTTAAAAAAGACCAAACAGTACATGCAATTTAGAAGATAACTTGAGCTACCTAATCTGCTTTACGTTTTCTTATTATTTACAAATAAATAAAAGACAGAATTACATTTTGAGTTCTTTGTAGATATGAGTTCATAAAAGACATATTTCATTCATAAATACAATCTCAGCACATTTCATTTTACCATTCTCTTAAGGCTACATAAGCTCATCTTAAAATTTTCACATGACAAAAAAGTTATGAAAAGCTGACTCAAAAATCAAGAAGAAGAACTAGAATCAGAGAACATGCAGGAGGAGGCAGCTCCTTAATCTGGAGGGACATAGTCGCATGGATGATGCTCCCAGTGTGGTACAGGGCCCGTGTGGAGGTCAGAGTGAGGGACACACTGAGAAAGAGCCAGAGCGGACAGGCTACGCTGACGCATAGCCTAGCATCCCTGAGGCTCTCTTCTGCAGGCTGACCCCTGGCTAGCCTCCTCATCCTTTCTTGTAAAGTTACTTTGAGTTTGAAATCCAAAAACAGGATCAGAATGTTTCATAACATACTCAATTCTACTAAAAATTGATACATGTGCATGGAGAATAATTGCTCTACAATTAGTCTGTAAATCTTCCTTAAACTACCAGGAGACAATTGTTTTTCCCAGGAGGCAAAAATCACTGGCAAAATTAAGTGCAGAGTAATGGTGGCCTGAGGTGAGTGATTCTAAACTTCAGGGTCAATCAGGATCACTTTACAAAAAGAGAAGCTTCTTTTAAAGGGTGTGCAGTTTCTTTCGGCCCGACACCGTTTGATGTCGTAGAACGGGAATGGGGATACGAGAATGCAATCATTAAAGAAGTTACCTGATGTTGCTTGATATTTCTTGTGAGGTATGCCATGTAGGAACCAATGAATTAATTTATATAGAACGTGTAGACAATCTTCACTCACTAATCTCTTTCTTGAGTAGATAGAGTCTTACCTACATCTTAAAAAGAAGTTATACCTGACAGAAATGTATTATTCAGTCATTTATCTTGGTTTTGGTGCCATCTCTAGATTTTCCTCCTAGAGATTATTTGTTTCAGCATACTACTTGCAAAAGCTCACCGACATTACTGCATGAAGAAGGGTTTGCAACTAATCAATCAGTATTTAAATTTTACTCAACTAAAAGCACTATACTAGTGTTTTGTTGTGGGATAGAACCCTTTGTAGAGCTTTTGGCTTCACTCTATTTTTAACAATGACCTTATTCGATATGGAACCATAAACACAGTCAGCACCCAGATCCTGGAGAGATCCACGCTGATCTTGACCCAGTTTGACCCACTCCAGGACTGCAAAACTGAAAGATCATGCATTTGAATGTAAGCCAGTAAATTTGGGGTAATTTCTTATAGCAGACTGAAACAAGGTTGCCTTGGAGAAATACCCAACTCTATGGCTGGAGCAGGAAACGTATAAACTGAGCTAAGACTATCTTTTGAAGGACAAGAAGTATTACCAAACCAAGTGCTTTTACTCACTGCCTAAAACATTAATCAAGGGAACCATATTATTTGGTAATGAAGCAAAACTAGGAATCCTGAGGACTAGAGGGTTGATATAACATTTAAGTCAGTTATGTTTGAAGTGTTTTACTTTTATTAAATATACAATGGAGGAGATTACATTAAGAAATGTCTCACTATAACACACTTTTAAACATTCCTGGTGAAATGGGATGGGATGTAGGAAAACCTGTGCAAGAATTACCATCATCATCATCATCATCATCATCATCATCATCAGCTTTACCATTATCATCATCACCATCATTATCTTCATCATCTTCTTCTTCATCATCATCATCATCATCTTCTTCTTCTTCTTCTTCATCATCATCATTTGCTAATTACAATCCTCCTATGCATCTTGAAAATATCTTAGTTCTTCTTCTCTTGGTTTTATCAGTCTTGAAGAAAAAGTTTAGTGAAGATTTGGGTAAATTGGTCAGGTGCTGATAATGTAGAATAAAATTTTCTTAAGTGACTAACATGTTTCCGTGTAGAATTGAGAACAAGCAGTTTGATTTAAAGTTTGAAATAGTAAAGGAAACACATACAATATGGACGTAGACATGCTAAGGTTTTCCACACTTTTTAGCCAACCATCTGACACTTGCACAGGTCCAAATCAGGGAATTTGTAGAAATAAGCCAGAAGTCCTTGAAAAGTAACTTAGGCAACTTCTAGCATCATAACTTCCACATCAGAGGCATCACTGATAGCAAACCTAGTGGGGAACTAATAATTTATTGATCAGATTTGTGACTTCTATAAGTATTCTTTGAAAGTCACCTAAAAGCAAATATTAAGAGTGCAGCTATTTAGGTAGCCTTCCATTCCTGTTGCAAGATACTCAGGAAAAGGAAACAGGCCTTGGTTTGATGGTTTGTTTTTCCATAGTTTGGTTTTGATGGGTTCAGTCCATGGTCAATAGGCCCTGTCGCTTCTGGGGTAGTGTCAGGTCAGTACATACGTAATGGCAGGAACAAGAGACAGAGTCATTTAGGCCCTTCCGATGGAGATGTGAGAGAGAGATGCAAAAGCTCAGGCCCCAATACCCATGGAGAGCAAGCCCTCGGGATCTGGCTCTTCAAACCTAGTGATCCAATAGCAATACAGACTGCCATCAAGGCCTCCAACACAAGGGCCTGCAGGGAACACATCTGAACTGTAGCACTTGTCTAGCATGAATACTGGCAGATTTTGAATAAAATTTGTTAAACTCCAAAACATACATCAACGCATGAATTCAACCACTCATTCAAAATCTATCCCACTTTGATGATTTTCAGAAAGGTTCTGTGAAGCCTGCTGTACAGTACATTCTCCATCATGGTATCACTGTTATTCTGATTTCATCACAGTGATAGCTCAAGTGTGTGCCATATTAAGATGTTTATCTTAGTAGAATTGTACCACAAATAAATATACATGTCTGTCTTGGTGGTGTGTTTAGTTTCAAGCTTCATTGACTTTTCTATTATTAGTGTGTCATTTTATTACTGATTGTATGAACATAGAAAGATTATCCATTCACCTTGAGTTTGTGGGTTGTTTCCATCCAGGGGCTACTACAACCTGTTTCATTTAGACAGGGAAAAATGTTTATCCTTGAAAGAATCATCCAGGTTACTCTTCAGCAGATCGTTTTACCACGTTGCCAGCCTGTAACAATAGTTTCAGCTATCTGTATCTTGACAAAGACTCCGTACTGTCAGATGTCTTAGTTGTAGCAGCTACGGTGAGTGTAGTGGCATCCCATTATCATGTTAATAGCTCTGTCTGGAATGACTAATAGTGGTGAGCAATTTTTTATGCAATTACTTGCTACTTATTTCTTTCTTTCTGAAGACTTTCATTTTTTTTCTATTTTAATTAGATTGTTTCTCCTTTTGCTGAGGTGTAAAAGCGAACATTCTGGATTCTTCTGTTTTATGTATGATGGCAAATGTCTCCTCCTGGTGGACAGCTCACATGTTCATCTTTAAAACCTCTATTCAAGAGCACAAAGAATTAATTTCAACTTTTTACTGTCTAAAATGGAAAGTCCTAATTTATAAATTCTAAAAGATACATCCCATGTCTAAAGTATTTTTTCTTCTTTCAAAATGTCTTTGGTATTCACTTTAGTACTTATGGCTGGAAGGATAGCTCGAAACATACTGTTCCAGGCCTGGGACACTGGGCTCACTGTACTGACCCTGAATCCAGGAGTAGCGGCATGTGCCTGTAACCCCAGTCCTAGGGAGGCTCAGACAGGAGAATCACTATGAATCTGCGCTGGGTAGCAAGACCCTGCACCAAATAAATAACTGAACAAAAAGCTAAATAATTGTAAGAAGCTTATCACTAAAATCCACTTCAAATTCACTTTACTGTATCAAGTAAGATGGGACTGACTGTGCCTCTCTGTGGGAAAATCTATTAGATTCAGCACAGTTACTAATCTTTATCTTACGACTTTGTTGAAAATTTAATGAAAATGTACCTATCATTTTCTATATGGATATTTTATGTATACTATCTGTTGCTTTGTATATTTCTAGTCTCAGTTTACTTTTTTTTAACAAAGTGCTCAAAACCACATTATCTTGACTGCTGTAACTGTATAGATAGTATTAAAACATGTGAATTTAATAAATCCTCTAACTTTGTTACTTTTTGACAGTTACTTAAGGTACCCTTCCAATTTTCCTTTTCACATAAGATTTAGAAACTTTGTAATGATGACCAAAGCATGAAAAAAATTCAATTTAAATTATTTTTTGAAGTAGTCTTGAGTAATTGGGTCAGCTTTAGGAAGGGTTAATATCTTGCCTAATTCTGGATCCTCAAAGAATAAAAATATAGGCCAGCAAGATATCAGAGCAGATTAAGTGCCTGCTTAGACAAGCACAGGGACCAGGGCTCGAACCCTGGCACTACATGCCATGCCAGCCCTGACCCTGGGCATGCTGAGCCAGCCACCGAGTCCCTGGGTGGTGCAGCACACATGTGATGCCAGCTCTGGGAAGGCTGAGAACAGGAGGGTCAACAGCAGCTCAAACTGCATAGTGAGACTCTGCAACAAATACATAAAAGAAAAATATGAAAATATTCCATAAATTAAGTCTTCTATATTTCTTGGCAAGGTTTGTGAGTCTTATTACAGCGATATCACAGCAGTATCTATAAGTTGTGCTAGCTAATGCATAGAAATATAGCTCTGATTTTTAATTTACCTTGCAACTTCACTGAATTCATCTTCCTTTTTTTTTTTTTTTTTGGCCTTATTGAGATAGTGTTTCACAATGCAGTTCAGGCTGGCCTTGAATTTACTCAGCTGTAGCCCTGGCTAGCCTTGAACCCATGGCTGTAATCCTCCCTCAGCCTCTTGAGAGCTGGGAGTACAGGCCCTATGCTACCATACCCCACCTCCTAATATTATTTGAATTAGTGTCAATATATTTTTGGAAGCAATCATGTATTTTAAATATAATTTTCCCTTCTTTCCAATGATTCTGAATGTTTTTATTTTTTTGTATTTTCTCTCTATCTGTAGCAAATACTAGAATAAATAAATAAAAATGAAGACCCTTATTTGTTTACCATCCCCATGGAATGCCTTCAGTATTTTGTTCTTCATATGATGCTGCTTGTACTTATTTTCAGAGCCTTTTATCAGACTGGAAATGTCCTCTTCCATGCTCGCTATCTGTGTAATTATTTTTATTCATGAATAAATGTTAAATTTTATCAAGTGGATTTTTTACAATGCAAATCATCATATCTATTGTGTTTTATTACATGGATTAGTTTTGATGATAGAAGATTATCTTTCTAAGATGAAACTACATTTGAGCATAATAAATTTCTATATTTGCTAACATGTTGCTAAAGATTTTTGAATGTAGTTTCAGAATAGTTACTGAATGGTCCTGTTAAAAAGAACTAAGTTAGATAAAAATATTACACGTAGGCAAACAGGACTGGACCCTAGAAAGCATTAATGCAGAAGATCAGATATCTTGGAACTGTGGGAGAGACAGACGCCTCCACTGAGGGACAGACTTCAAGACAACAGATTAAAAAATTGCACCCACCTACTTCCTAAAGATAAATGTCAAGGATTGATGTTCTAGATAGGCATCTATCACCTTAATGAAGCCAGGAAGAGACACTAGGCCAACCCCCTACAGGAAGGGCATCTATTTTGTTTTCATGACCACTTGCTTCCTCATTTGATCAGATTTAACAACATTAACTGAATAAATAGGCATTGATCTTACTGGTGAGCAACAGTTTTGCTCCACTTCATGTACCCATGGTCATTTCTCATTCTATTCCACCCTGGACCCACTTCACATTGTGGTTTAGCACTATAAAAATCCTTAGTAAAGGCAGGTCATTGACATCACATTCATGACCCCTTCTGTTTCTCTCTGACAGAAATTTTCTCTGCTAATAAATATATTCCTAAATTCCAGTGTTCCTCAAATTAATTAATCAATTAATTAATTAATTTACTTATTTCTTTGGTACTAGAGATTAAACTCGTGACTTTGCACTTGCCAGGCAGATGCTTTGCTGCTGACCTGCATCCCAGCCCACATCCTTTGATGCTAGAAAATATAAATTCAGAGTAGGCATCTAGCGGGTTGAGAGTTCTTTTCCTTGTACCAGTACCTCTTATTTCTACTTTATCTTTTCAATATTTTTTATGTATTTGGTACAAACTCTTACGCACACTGAGCCCCCTGTTTTCAGCCTCATCAGCACTGGGATTACAGGCATGTGCCATCTAGCCAGGTCCCGGAGGCCAATTCAGTGTGCTGGGACTGGCATAGCATGTGGTGCTGGGGATCGAACCCAATCCCTGCACTTGCCTAGCCAGGAGCTAAATCTGTTGAGGTATCTCACCCAACCTCTTTTCAATGTGTTTTCAAATTTTTTTTTTTACTAGTTTTGAAAAATTTGTTGGACAGATTAACCTTTCCTCGTACTTTACGTGACTGGGTAAAGTTGATATATATTTTTCCTAAATTTGTTGAACATCACCCATCACAACATTTAAATTTGAAATTGTATAATCAATCATAAATGTAGCTTTTAATAAATATAAGGAAATTATATCTTTGATAAATTATTTCTCAAAAAATATATTTATTTCACAATGTTTTGGAAGGTATTTTCATAAAGTTTTTCTACATTGTTTTATTATTTTGCCTTTAAAATATGATTGCAGTAATATCCATTTCTCATGAATAGTTCTATTATGAAATTTTCATAATATTCTTTGTAAAGAACTTTGAAAACGTTCTGTATCATTGATTTGTTTCTCATATATCTTTTACTCAGCTCTTCCTGATAATCTTTCATTGAAGGTTTATCACATTTTGGGAAGCCCAATTTATTCTTAACTTCTTACCATGCAAGTACAAACCTTCAACTTCAAACTCCCTTTTTTTTTTTTTTCTATTTAGAATTTGCATATACTTAAATTTCCTTGGAAATTTGTTCTTAACAGAACCCCACAAACCATACCATGCACTTCGGTCTACTTTCTGAATTCCCGTTTAATTTTTGGACTTTACATATTCGTCTGGAGATGCCGCTCTCATCATGCATGCTTCTGCTACAGCTTCCATGGGCACCCTCCTTTTAATTTCTCCGTTTGTGAAATGAAACTCTTCAATATCTCCACCCCACCTGGGGTTCTTCTTGCAGTGAACTTTTTCCTTAAGACATTTCAGAAACTGTTCTTCACATTTTGTCTTGAGAAATGTCACTGTACCTCATCCACAATTCCAACACTAGATGAGGGCTTGCGGTCTGTCTGTTTTCCCTTACTCTGAGGAAGGCTTGAATTCTGTTCCAGATCCGACTGGCTTTGCTGAGAAGTTGTCAGGCCAATGGTGAATGTTTCTGGCTTATTTTGGGCCCTGCGCTTTCTCTCTACTCTTCTTTAATTTTACGATGCTTTGCCTAGGATAATACTTGTTTGTTTCTCTTAGATCAGTTTGCCTGAGATCTCTAAACTTCAACATAAGATTGGGTCAGTCTTTCCTGCTTTGACAGCCTCAGTTTGCCTTTCTTATGCTTTAAAGCCCTTCTTGTTCTTTAAATATGATAAATTTAGGTAGCTCATATATATATATATATATATATATATATATATACACATATATATATATATACACACATATATATATATATATATATATATATATATATTCGCTTTTCTTTGAGACGGGGTCTCACTATGTAGTTTAGGTTGGCCTTGAGCTCACTTTTGTAGCCCAGGCTGGTTTCAAACTCACACTAGGCCTCCTGGCTCATTCTCCCAAGTGCTAGGATTATAGGCGTGTGCCACCATGCTCAACAGGTAGATCGTATTATATTTCATTATATTTATGAAAACCCTTCTCTGTGGGACAATAGCAATGAGAAGAAATCTCTTCTTTTCTCTAACTTTCTTATGTTTGCTAGATCCTACTACTTCTGTATGCTTCAGATTGTGTGTGTGTGTGTGTGTGTGTGTGTGTGTGTGTGTGTGTGTATGGGTGTGTCTGTGCTTCGGTATATTTTCAGATAAAATGTTAGAACTGGAAAATTCAACACAGAAGACTTTCCTAAAATATTGTTTCTAAGCATCCAGCTTTATTTATTCACCCTCTGCTGGCTTCTTCTCTCTCCTGGCAATCTCAGGAATGTTGAATTTTTAAAATGCTGTAGCAGGGGGCCATTTGTAACTCCCTAGTAAGTATTCTTCACATAGAATGGTAAACATGAGAGCTCAGGCAGCAAGAAGTTGTTTCAAAAGCCTAGCAAACTTCCCAGTTCTAGTCTACAGTGAACCAAAAAACCAACTCCCTGCGATGGAAAATCAGCCATTGATTGAATTGATGTAAATGGGCAGGAATGACCTACTTGGGCCAGAGCTTTTGTGTGTAAGATTGAGAAAAATTTTTAAAATGAATTTAATAACTTAACTAAAAAAACCTTGTGTAAGAAGTAAAGCATTCACTGTATTCTGAGTCAGATAGCTCTAGGCAATGTACATTTACGTTTATTTAAATTTTTCTGGGAGCTGGTGAGATGGCTCAGTTGTCTAACGTGCCTGCTTAGGCAAGCTTAGGCAACCGCAGGGACTGCAGGTCGATCCCCAGCAGCACATGTGATGCCACGAGCCCCACTCTCAGGGCAGGCTGAGCCGGCCACAACATAAATAAATGAAGTTAAAAAAATTAATGATAGGGGCTGGGGAGATGGCTCCATGTCACAAGTGCCAGCCTGGCAAGTGCAAGGCCATGAGTTCAAACCCCGGTCCTCCAAAAAAAAAAAAAAAATAAAATAAAATAATAATAATAATAATAAATTAATTAAATTAAAAAATAATGATAAAAATAAAAAATAAAATAAATAAAAAATGTTTTTCTCTACATTCCCTGTAAAGAACACATACCAGTTTGAAATTACAAGTGGGTATTTATGCTGAAGTTACAAAGAATTTACATGTATTCTGACAAACTATTCCCCTGACAGTGGTGGATATATAGAAAGATGCATGCCATCATTATAAAGTAATCCAGAAACCTAAGAAAATGGACAGAAAATCTCTGGCAGGATCACATTTTTGTTGATCACTTTTTGAATAAGATAGCTTGTACACATTTTTCAAGACTCCGCCAGTCACAAGTTGACTATATTTATCCACAGTATTCTAAGATGTTGTTTACATTTAAGTTTATAAATCTTTGATCCTGAGAATTCTCATCAAATGATAACCTCTTTTCCTCCTCTCAGTTTTCATGTAAAAAGTCCTTCAGATCATCAAAATCTATTATAGAAGATGGCTTGATATTACTACTTTCCCTGGTATAATTTAGACCTATTTATGTCAAAAATACCTAAAACTCTATGCCCAAATTTTCACTTTTGTAGATTCACTCACTTATGTTACAATGATCAAATTCACATGCTTTGTTTAAAATGTGGTTATCTTTATTATTAATTTAAAAATATTTATTAATTTATGTATTTGGTACAAGGTCTCCCTATGCAATTCAGGCCCATAGTAAACTTCTGTTTCATCCTTCTCCACTCTGGGATCACAGGTGTGGACCACCATGCCTGGCTTCGGCGGCTGGTTCAGCAAGCCCAGGATTCTGGAGCCAGGCAAAGCATGCTGTATCAGGGACCGAACCCTGGTCCTTGTGCTTACCAGGAAGGTACTTAGAGTGCCGAGCTCTCTCCCCAGCCAGATTACTAATTTTATATTGACAAAGGAATGTAAAGAAGTGTGAAACTTTTAATCACAAGTGCCCTGTAATTTTTTGTTTTAGGATACTTGATTATTAATCAATCAATTAAAATGTAGTTTTAATTATTGTAATAGGAAAAAGGCAATTTTGTAATTGTGTTCATTTTTCAAACTTCCTGTGACTTAAGCTTTAACATTTTTTCTGTATGAATTTTTTTCTCTAGATTTTATTGATTTTTTTTAGAATACTCTTATTTTATAATTTTTAATCATTTTAATTTACAGGATTTCAAAAGTTTGACAACAAATGTCAGAAAGCTTTTTTGGAATAAGTCATCATTTTAAATTTATTGATATATAAGGATTTATGATTGCATAAATAGGGACATAAAACCTATGAATGAAATACAGCATACATTATGAGAAACATAACAAATATACTAAATAATTTTATTTTAGTGGCTTTCCATTAATAAATGCCTATGACCCTTGCATACTTGTTCATCTGAAATGAAAATCTTTAAGAAGATTAAACTATAGATTTTTTTTCTGGGATGAATTTTATGTTTTATCTGTCCACATTCTCTTTTATATTTATTATTTTATCAGTACACTATCCACAGAGAAACTCCTTAGCTCTTTCAGTTCTGCCTTGCCCAATGCTGAATTTCCTATTTAGAAAGTCAATTAATTTTAAAATTGTGTTCAACTATTGTCAAGCAGTAATTCCCTAAATTGTGTGGAATCTATAGTTACAATGTACATATAGGAAATCTAAGATGAGTGTTTAATCCTAATTAATAGTTTATATAGCCAGAGTATATGTTTGGACATGACATTATTTTCTAAAATCATTTATTCCAGAAATATTAAATATATTTTATACTGTTATTTTATAGTAGCACAAAATATGTTATACCTTGATCCAGATATATGAAAACAATATTCTTTTCTTATTGGTTATGATTACATCAATATAGTTACTTTTAAGAAGATGACATTTCTATACTTGTGAATCATGTGCTTTTTGCTGCTGATTTCTTAAAAAATTATTTCATTAAAAGTTTTCTCCCAAACCTTAAGGGGAATCATGATATATGAATACAGCAGAGTCACAAAAGCATTGACCAGAAACGTGTGGTACAGTATCCCCCTGTTATGATCCCAGAGGTAATAAAAGTGCATTTAAAAATGAAAATTAGAAGACTAAGGAGATAGCTCAGTAGAATACGAGCCTGCCTGGCAAGTACAGGGTCCTGAGTTCAATCCTTCATACCACAAAAAAGGAAATTAGAAACATATTCCCATTAATGTATTTCTAAATGTCTCTTAATATTTCAAAAAAATTTCCAACTACCATGCCATATTTCTGCTTTTTAAAAACTAGAATTGAATACTGACATTATACTCTATGTATTCGTATTTATTCACTAAGTGACCTTGTTAGTAATTTTTTATCAAACATACATTTTTATCTACATGGAAAGTTTGTAGTGTATAAATTGAGATGTTTACATGAAGATCTTTGTTGAATGGTATTATCCTATAGTTTTATTATAAACAGAAATAATATTTAAATAAACATAAGTCCCTTTTTCAGTATTGCAGGATTTTCATCAGTGACATCTCAATATCATTTTATAATTTCAAGGTTTTGTGTGTGTGTGTGTGTGTCCCTATGTGTGTATATATGTGTGTGTCTAAGAAAACTGAGAAAAAGTTTACTGGTGTTGTTTACCCTGTATATTAGTTTGTCACCTGAATCTATCTATCTATCTATTTATTTATTTATTTATTTATTTATTTATTGTACGTTAGGGAAGTCCAAGGTCTCTAGATCAGACTTAATGTGATTCATTCGCCTGTTTATAGCCTCGCAAGATCTGGGATTACAGGTGGGTGCCACTATACCCAGTCTCAATTACTGCCTTTCCAAGGTGCCCTAAGGGCGGGGTCCACATGGAGGCCCAGGGATCGAATCCGCAGCCCCTGCACCTCCTTGCAGGTGCTTTAATCTACTGAGCTATTTGGATGGCCCTGCTACCTGAAATTTAAAGAATTCTTTAACGTCTAGTGCCTTCATGGGAGCTATGAAAACCATCTCAGAATTACAGAGCGAAATACTACTTTCTTCACAAAGCCATGATGAGTATTGTAACCTCACATGATTGATCAGTAAAATATCTCCATATCTTCTAAATGAACAGCTGATTCTTACCTAGTAACTGAGGATGTGTACCCGCCAATAACCAGCAATCCCAGTTCTCTCTGTCTCTCTGTCTGTCTCTGTCTCTGTCTCTCTCTCTCTCTCTCTCTCTCACACACACACACACACACACACACATTAATGTTCCAAGTCTCTAAAACCACATCGACTTTAAACTTTAAAGTGCATTATCTCAGAGCCATGGATGACTGGAATCAAAAATCAGCCCCTTGAAGGCTATCAGGAAATACACTGCCTGGCGCATACTTAGTTTTTTTGGGGGGAGGGGATACTGAGGGTCCTACTCAGGACTGTGCTTGCCAGGTGGGGTCATATGCTACCGAACTATCTCACTGGCCCCACGCTTAGTGGCTAGATGTCAGCCTGGATCCTCGCTCTTCTCTAGCTTGTGGTACCGTTACTCCAAGCTTGCTTCCCTCTCGCTATTCTCACTGCACATCTGTCTTCAAAAGCCTGTCTTCTAAGACATGAGTCAGACGGAATCTGTAGTGCGCCGTGACTAACTTTCACTTTAATCTATCAATACCAGTCTCAAATGAATTTATATTCGGAGGTACTTGGGCTATAACGTGTTATTTATGGGAGAAAGAGTAACAGTTCAACATATAATAGCGGTACATTATATTTTAGAACAAAATATATACTCAATCAAAAGCATGTCAGGGCTGTCCGCAGCCCTCACTTCAATGCTGGCTACGCTTGCTGGCCAGCGGTCTCAGCCTTACCTCCCTGTCTTTGTTAGCCCTGAGCCTTGGTTTAACTGCGTTCTCCTCTGTGGGTCTCGTTGCCAATTCAACTTCTTTCTCTTGCATGTGTACAAATAGCTGATACTTGAGATGCCTAGAAGGTATGATAATGTATTTTTCATATCATCAGTTTAAAAAAATAAATACCTTCATGGAGGGTATGTTTCTGTATTAAATTAATTTAAGAAACCCTTCTCTCAGTTTGCCCAACTATAAATCTGAGTCATCACATTTTTCCCGTCTTCTTTTTTTCTACCTGCATTAATCCTTGTAAAAGGCTGGATGACAAAACGTGGGGTGAGATGTAATTTTATCGGTAATCATCATTTTCACAAAATATACCTGTGTGATCTTTTAAAATAGATTTTCAATTTTACTCCTTGTTTCTATCCTTGGTGACAATAGAATGTCCCCACATTTGGCCAGAGATTCTTTTAAATCAAGAATCAAATAATACCATTCTACCATGAGTTGCTCTTCTAGGGCTTCCCTCTCAAAGTAGGCTGGATGCAAGCGCCAGTGCTAGGCCCACAAACCCTGCCAGGGAGACAAATAAAGACACAAGAGACAGAGAACGTGTTTGTCTGAGGGGGGCAGGAAAGGGACTTCATCAGAGCAGACTCAAGCTCCCAACAGACTGAAGTCCCCAATTTATTGAGAGGTAACAAAGATGTAGAGTTTTACTGAACACAGGTGTTTGTTTTAGATAGCAAGGCAGGCGAACAAGGCATGGTGACAGCTTGGCTGTTACTAGCTGTCATCTGATTGTTCCCTCTGGAGCTTTCTTCTTTTCCCCATGAGATCCTCCTCTGTATGAGTTGGTAAAACAACTTGGCTTCCAAACGTGACAGTTCCTTCAATTTAGCCATCTCTCTCTCCAAGTGAACCCAAGCATACATCAACCAGTGGGGTGCTGCAAGGAACTCCCCACCCAGGGACCTGCATCCTGCAGGGCTGCATAGGACCACAGAGCTGGCTGCTGTTAGCCTGTCACCACATGCTCGGTCTCCAGTCCACCCAATCTGCTGAGTGCTATGTGTTAACCCTGGTATTTAACGTACCTGGTGATTTGAAGTTCCCTGTTTTCCTTTTTATTTTTATTTATTTATTTATTTATTTATTTTGTCTTTTTGAGACAGGGTCTTGCTATGCAGTTGACACTGGCCTTGAGCTCACTTTTGTAGCTCAGGCTGGTCTCGAACTCGCACCGATCCTCCTGCTTCAGCCACCCGAGTGCCCTGTTTTCCTTTTTAAAGGAAATATTTACCATGGCATGGTAAGGAATTAACTTATTTTTGTCCCGTTTCCCTAGAATCTGAAAGTGGTACTGGGCCAGGTTTTCACTTCATTGTTTAATGTTTGTACAGAAAGTATGTCATACCCTGAACCTAGGTTCTGTGACACCATTGAACTTCTTTTACTTTAAAACTTTATTGGAAACAAATGTTTTGGACTACATTGGGCATGGTGTTTACATTGATCCTTTGTTCTGAAGGGCTACTTGATGTAATTCATCCGATGATGTTTCTGCTAAGAGATTCTGTTTTAAGCTGGAAACATATGGAAATTATAGTCAGGCTTTAGATTACCTGAACTCAAACTTGAATTTGCTCTACTTTGTAATGTGTTGCTTTGACCAAATTATTAAATCTCTCTGGACTTTACTGGGAAGGAAGTACTTATTACAGCACTCGTCTAAGGAGCTTGTTTTTATTTTTTTTTATTTTATTTATTTATTTTTTCTTGTTTCAGAACCTTTATTTGTTTATTTACTCATTTTTATGGCTGGCTCAGCCTGCCCTGAGGGCAGGGCTGGCGCAGCATGTGGTGCCAGGGATCGAACCGCGGTCCCTGAAGCTGCCCAAGCTTTCCCAAGCAGGCGCTTTAGACCACTGAGCCATCCCGCCAGGCCAGGAGCTTGTTTTTAGGATCAAGTGTGAATCTGCATTTCTGGTTAATACACTGCGAGGGCTACATGAGACTGAGGGAGCATTATAACTCTTAAGTCTGATAATGTACTAGTCTCTGAGACATTCTAAAAATAAAGATAAAAGAAGCAGTTACAGGAATTCAGAATAAATTGAGATTTCTCACTTTATCATCTCTGCTCTTCCAAATAAACTCAGTGTGTTAAAAAAAAAAAGGTTTTCTGTGAATTAGATAAGTGTCACTTGACGTGACAAAATAAACAACACTGACACAAGTAACATCAACCAAAAAAGCAATGCATGAGTCATTTATTAGAGGGGAGAGAAAATTAGGTCATGTAAGCCGATAAAGTAATAACTCTTTTACAAAGTAGTTATCGACCACACAGGAAAAGAAGAGACAATATTCTCTACAAAATGTTTGTCAGCTCATGAACTCTCTAAATTAGTAACACTTTTGGTGTTAAGCTTTTCTCTCTCCTTGTGCTTTTGCTGTTGTGGTTGTAGTTTCCTCTCAGTAGTTGGAGTTAAGTACAGTCTGGGCTTTGTTAAGTCTCTCATGTGCCCAGACATGCTCACATGCACATGGAGCCTGGCGCTGAGAAGCTGTGTATCTGTCGCTGATGTGGAAAGTTATGGAATGAAGAATGGTGGGGAACAAACGATGCAGGAAAGAGACCTGGAGAGGAAGTTTCACCCGAATGGTGACACAGCGTACGCAAGGTCCTTTCTGCGTGCCACTTAGGCAACAAAGAGAGAAAACCAAGGGAAGGCCATGAAAGGAAAAGAAATAAGGAGTGGAGAGAGAAGAATGCGCAATACTTTATTAAATATGTCACTATAAATACCTGTGATAATCTGAGATCCACCCATAAAGACTGATTTATATTTTCATGTGATGCATTTATTCATATAGATTAAGAGCAAAGTTTAAAAAGTATTAGCTTCCCTAAGAACACATTAAAAAAATGAAATCAAGTTTGTCTTCAATGGGTGTTATTAAACAGTAGAGAAACATTGTGAGAATACTTTTTTAACTAAATGAGAATGAGTGTAAACAAACCTACTACATCCAAATTTCACCTGTCACAATGATCCATCATTTGTTGAGCATCTCTATATTGACTAAAATATAATAGAAATAGATCAGAGTGGATCATCCAGGTGGGAGGAGCAGTGCATTCTCAAGGACAAAGTGTGTAACGGTGCTGGACAGCCTACCGGTGTGGAGGAAAACATCAGTGCCCAACAAGTTTGGGCAGCCAACGTGGAGAAGACAAATTTTTCACTTCGGAGTGTGACATAAATAAAGTAAGAACAAATCAATCAAGCTGATCTGATAAATAGAAAAATTGTATTTGCTGAGGGCTTCTTAGAAGAACAGAATCCTTGGAAAATACATAATTATACAAATGTATTTATCACACAGGCTCATAGAGTCAGAATTGGAATCGCTCACAGGGCCATGTGATGGCTGAAGAGCTAGAGGATCCAGGAAATTCTTAGCCCCAGAAGCAAAGCCTTCAGAGCAAAGATGCAGTGCCAGTCCTAGGTTGCAAGCCAGGACTCCCTGAAGAGTACGCAGTTCGTATTTGCACTGAAGGGTGGAAGAATGTAGAGCCTCGCGTCCACAGACAATGGCACTCGTGATAGCAAAACATGAAGGCAGTATTCATGACGCTTACATTCTTCATGCCTAGAAGTACCGCTGCTTGTAGCTATGTTCTACCACACATCTGGACCTCGCTGGTCTTCAGCATGCACCTTGCTTCTTTAGCTGGCAGAATAAGCCATAGTTCCAGTCTTTCTGAAGATTCTACATAATCCGTCATTCTTCAAGAGTTGAGTTCTTTTTCACCCTCACTGTACGGTAGTGACCCAACTTTGCATGGGGAAGGGAGGCCAGTCACCCCTGCCAACACCACAGCTCCTCTTTGACTTGTTCACTTGGGGGCATGGGAAGGGCGAAAAGGCAGTGTGGAAGCTTTAACTTCCAACTTGGTGGACTCTTTAATGTGTCTCCCATTGGAACTAAGGTGTTAAGGTGAGCAAAGGACAAATTTGCAAGAGGAAGAAACAAAAAATGTGCTAGTGGGTTGCTGGAAGTAATACTGAGTGCTACCATTTCTATTCCCATCACTTATTTCCTAGGCCTGGGAATCCTGGCTATGGAGAAACTAATACTGCATTTTAGATCCTGATGCAGAGCATTTTTGGACTTCTAGAGAATGTTTTCCCCAACATACAGCATGTCAACACTTACTTGATGCTGTCATTGTACCCTGAACAGAAACTTTCAGGGCTGGAGAGAGAGCTCAGTAGTCTAAGTGTCTTCCTGACAAGTGTCAGAACCGGGCTGGATCCAGGTACTGCATGCTGTATCAGCCCTAAAAGTCCAGGCACAGTGCCAGTGCCAGAAGCAAGCATGGTGGTGAACAATTGGAATCGTATCACTGGGGAGGTTTGTGACAGAATGATCAGTATGAGTCCAAGCTGCATAGCAAGACCCCATTACAAACAAATAATATATTTTACAGAAAACAAATCAAAAGGAAATTTTATATATGAGGCTAGCACCTTGTCAATAGGAAGGAACACGGTAATACCAGTGAATTTCATGAGCGTTAACCCATTTTCACAGTTGCTGATTTTGAGTCACAGTGAATTTTTCTTACAAGCAATGATCTGTGAAATATCATGATGCTGGGTGAGGCTTTCTGTGAGAACACACATCATACTGTGGAAGAATCACTACATTCAGAAAAGAGAAATATCCAGATTATTTGTCTATTTCATTAAGTAGATATACCAATCCTTTCCATGATGGAAGGTGTCTGATCTAAACCACTTGCCACCAGTTTGCAAGCTGATCACCACGGAGGATGCCACTATGTCTGGGTCTTCGTGTTGGACTTCAGGGCTGGCTCACTGTGCACTCAGTGGTGGCTATTCCCCAGTCAGCCATGCTGAATGGAAACACGAGGGCGCAATCCACTTGTAACCTCCATCCATGTCATAATGGACACTTTGTCTGTGACCTGATTGAGCAATGACTTACACCTGAAGAAAATCATTGACTGTTAGCTATAGAAGAGCTCATCCTTTAAGTCTTTATCTGCTAAGGCCACATTTTTGGTGAATTTTTACATGAGACACAAATATCCTTATTCCTTTGGCCTATATAAAGAAGACCAGCCATATGCCTCCTGCACATACTATTAGAACTACTTTCGCAATCATGTCTTCTCCAAGTTCCTAATCATCTACTAAAATCATTAGCTATGGTTCATAAATCAGCCTATAGTTGCACATGTGTCCCTATTTTCTTCAAAGCAAAATACATCACCAAGAAAACTGAACACTGTGAACACTGTAAAAATTTTCTTTCACTACATCGTTTCAGGGGCATTATGCAAAGAAGCATAGTGCTGCAGTTTGCCACAGTAGGTTGGTACCTTCATTACATGCTAATCATGAGTGACTCAAGCCCTAGTCTACCGTCCTTCTGTGAATGGATACATCTTGTGAGGCTACCAGGGCACATTAGGGGACAAATGCTTATCTAGCATGATGAGGAAGCCTGTGCATATGGGCTATGTCCTAGGGTAACTTACCTGTGTCCTCAAGATGTACTTTTGCTTCACATGTGTATGTACCATTTCCAATTAATGAGAGATTGCTGCTATGTGAATCCAAACTTATGGCTTGGTGGTCAGACAGAACACAGTTCATGGGGAGTAGATCATATCGTATGATAATCTGGTATTACATGATCAAGTGTTCCATTTCCTCTAAGAACCAAGAGTGCCATTGTAGCTGTTTCTTGAAAGGACAGTTGTCTGCATAAGATTAGAGAAACTTCCTCGAAACTTCTCAGAGGTTCTACTGTGATTCACCTATGGAGGACCTGTTAGAGGTTGTTAATAGAAAGCCTATTTGCCATTAATATCTCAAATGACACTGGATCTGCTGGATCATATGGCCCAAGGAACACAGCAACTTGCATAGCAGACTGTACCCATTATAAAGCCATATCATGTTCTGGGCTCCACTCACAATGATCAATTTTCTAATAGAATTCATAATTGGGCCATCCTAGCACTTAATGACCTCTTCAAACATGATCCAAAGGGCCCAGAATGTTGATAGAGCTTGGTATCATCCATAGTGTGCTGTCTGTGCAAGCATGCAGGCTACAGAACTGTGCAGTCATAAAGAGTTCCTCTTGTTCCACTTAGTTATCAAAGGAAGACCTTGGAGGCCAGGAAGTGTGTACCTGAGAAATTAATACATGAAGTTATCAAAGAGGACCCAAAGGAGGCCTCCGGACATTTAAGAGTCTAGGAACAAGGATCTGAGTGAGGCAATGGGCAAAGAACAGAAACACCAAGTGGTAGAAGTGATATAAACTGAAACCAGAAAGGATGAAGGGGTGAGCTACCCAAGAACCCTGGAATTGCCATTTCAAAAATATGTACCCTGAGGGTCATCAAGATAGCTAGTGCACTAAGTGCCTACTTAGACCAGTGCAGGGACCAGGGTTTCATCCCCCACGTATTCTATGCCATGCCAGCCCCACCCTCAGACACACTGAACTGGCAACTGAAGCCAGGTGCGGTGGTGTATGCCTATAATTGCAGTGCTGGGGAGCTGGGGAGGCTGAAAACAGGAACATTAGTGTGAGTCACAGCTGTGTAGTGAGACCTTGTACCAAATATATATATATATATTTAAATGTGACCCAATGCCTGGTCATGGAGATGCAATATTTAATGTTTTTCCCACTAGATTTTGATCATGCTTTGGTCCACAATCTTTCCTTTCCCCTATCCTTTCCTTTTGCAATGGGAATATTCACCAAGTGCCAATGTATTCTGGACATAATTAACTCTGCCTTATTTTTAATAGACTTCAGAACTCAGAGTTTGCTTTGTGCTTCAGATGAAATTATGGAATTTGTCTTTTCAGTGAAAATTAGCAACGTTAGAGCTATTAAGCTTCTGAGGCCTTTTAGAGATGGACTAAATGCCATTTCTATAATGAACTCTAGGGGCAGAATGTCATCGTTTGATTCTAAAATGTCCCTCAAACCCCTCATGTGTTCAGAGGTGAGACTTCTTGAAAGCGATTGGATTGTGGATTTGCCACATTCATCTTTGCAGGAATACAAGTGTATTTTCATAGCTAACTATACCGGGGGAGGGGGGACCTGGTCACAGCTTTGTGGTGGGCCACAAAGACAGCCACATGGAGGCATGTATTCTTGTCTCTGCGTCCCTCTTGCCCTTAGCTTCTTATTCCCTTATGCTGTGGCTTTTGTCTAGATGGGGCTCCCACCCACTCAAAGACTCACATGTCACAGGTGAAGTTTTTAAAAGGTGGCTGAATCTAGATTGTGTGAATGTGGATTTAGGCTGTGAAGCCGGATTTAAGGGTGTAGTACTGAATTAGTCTACTGATTGGAATTAGCATGTATCTGGGGGTGCTTGAGTGGGTTTTCTGAAGACATAATTCCCATCCTGGGTAATGATCACACTGCCCAAAAGGCCTTCAGCCTGGGAATGGGAAGTTTAGCTGCGCTGCTTGTAGCTGAGGCCTACTTTCCGCTCTGCCATGCCTCTCTGCCACCAGCCTGCCTTGAGCCAGCCAAGACTAAACACTCTACACACTGTGACACCAGCAAACCTTTCTACCTTTAGGATGTAGGTCTTGGGTATTTCATTTTACTTCTAATAGAGTGATATAACAACTTTTAAATTTGGGGCCAGAGTTTGAGAAGGACTGTTTGTGTGTGTTTGTGTGTGTGTGTGTGTGTGTGTGTGTGTGTGTGTGTGTGTGTAAGGTTTAAATATGGCTATTTAAGGAAATTTGTGGACATTAAAAACGTTCTTCAATGTTAAGAGCAGACCATAGTGAGAATTTAAGGAGTTTATGATTTTGTAGGTTGAATATTCACAGGAAAGGATAGGTGTCAGAGTTTGTAGGAGCACTGACGATAGTCACTTCTGAATATTACACAGTGTATCAGGGAAAGCCAAAGTCATGCATAAAACCAGTTATAGTAGAGATTAATGTACATGTGTTGTAGAGAGCTGAATAAAATATAATTACTAGTGAAGTAAAGGTCCTGATAAAAATATTCCCCTTCTTTGTCTCACAGTTATAGCTTTTTATAGTTTTGATTTTGATAATTGGTGCAAATATATATATACATATATATATGTATATATATATATATATGTATATATATATGCAAATATATGCATGTATACATGTAATTTCAGATAGAAATAAAAACATTCCACCAAACTTGGCTCAAGAGTGTGTTAGTGCCTTCTTTTCATGTTGAGTAATTTAATAACTTGGGAGATTTTAATTTCTTTAATGAAAATGTTGGATTGGGGTGCGGAGATGGCTAAGTGGTCTACGTGCCTACCAGGCAAGCCCAAGACCAGGGTTTGACCTCCTGTCCTGCCCCAAGACCAGGGTTTGACCTCCTGTCCTGCCCTGGACATGTAGTACTGGCCACCAAAACCAAGCATAGGGGTACACACCAGCAATCCCAGCTCTGGGAAGGTTAAAACAGGAGGATCACTGTGAGTCTAAACTGCATGGTAAGGCCCTGTATCAGAGAAAAAAAAAAAAACAAAAAAAAATGTTGGTTCGTGTCAATTTGAAATCCTTTTCACCTATAGTAATACTGGTACAGATTTATAAGTTACCAGGTAAGCATATTTTCCATACTACTTATTTGCTTATTCATTCATTTTTTTAAAAATTTTGTGTATTTGGCACTGAGTCTCATTATACAGCACTGGGATTATTGGTTTATACCAGCACGCACAGAAACAGTGGCTGGCTCAGTGCACCCCAGGTGGCAGAGCCTCCATGGAGTGTGGTTCCAGTGATCGAATCCCAGTCACTGGGATTAATTAAGTGGGCATTGAGCTCCTTTACTGGTTTTTAGTTTTGGGATTTAGTTATCTATATACAATTCACATTATACTCCATCCTTTGACAATAATTTAGATTTTAAGAGATAAGGCTATTTCATTATTTTTCAACTGTTACCTCAAATTCTCTGCTTTTATTAGATATTAAAACCCAAATGTTGGGGCTGAAGAGATATCTCGGTAGAATAAGCACTTGCCTGGCAAGCACATGGTCCTGAGTTCCACCCGCAATACTACAAAGAAATAAATAAAAAATAAAAAATAAAACCAAAATGTAACATTTTAGATGGAAAATTTCTCCTAAAGTTCAATGTCTTCATTTATTGATGAGTAGAGTAACTGACTGTACTGCTAGGTCATGGGGTTATATTGGAGAAGATTCACTGGAGACATGACCTAGAATGATATATTTTTGTCCCTGGTTCCTCCCAGCAATTTGTGCCTCTTGGTTGCTATACAGTCAAAAAATTTGTGCTATACTTTATTTCTTCTATACATATTTTTTACTTTAGTGTGATTTCGTGATGAAATAAAACCCTAAAACAAAACAAACTTCTCTTCCTTTAAGCTGTTAAGTACTTAGTAGTGTATATTTGGAAGCAGAAAATGACTAAGACACATGAGCAATTTTGAAAACATAAATGATAACTCCCCTCTATTTAGACCAACGGCAGTTCCATGACCTAAAAGTGCAATGACTTGAGCAAAATTTACAATCAGTGTGCTGTGGCAAATAATTTCTGGAAATTTCTGCTGAAGCTCAGGCATAAAAACCACCAACAAATAGTTCCAAGTTTGTATTTACAAGAGGGGACACCTGTGTGAAATCTGAGAAGACTGAAGAAGCTTCAGCATCATGAGGAGATGATGGACTTTCTTTCAGTTTTGAGAGAGAGGTTGGTGAGAGCAGTGGGAGGTGATATGAGGAGAAAGTAGAAGGAATTCACAAAATTTGAGACTAAAATATGATGGACATTTTTCATTATGGGAAGAGTCCTGGCTGTGTGATATACATGAATGTAGATGGCATGAAACAAAACAAGATCAGCTCTGAAGGAAACAAATTTTAGTAAATGCTGCTATTTTTTATTTTTTATTACTTTTAATAAGAAATTACAATGTGACAGTTTCAAAACATGTTAATATTACATTCACAATAATTGATACAGTGCATATTGTTGTCCTTACTGTAGTTATACAGGGCACAGGGTGTAGACATGATAAATTTTCTAATGGTTATTCATACAATAGATTTATTCTCTTTGATCTAAGAGAAGGTAGTTGTATACATAGTCAAATGTTCCATAATTGCAGTGTGTTACTGGCAAAACTGGCAATGTTGGAAGCTGTTGATTTGAGCCATTTACAGCTCAGCATACTAAACTGCCCTTACATTTTATGTGCCATGTTTAACCTTTTTCTGCTGGGTGGTTAAGGGTAAGTTAAAGAAATATCTGTATAACAAAACATGTAGTTTTTGTATCTCCCAAGGTCAGTTAAACCCCCTCAGGATTTACTTTGGAACCACGTACAGTGTTTTGTAAAACTGTTGTCAGTGTCAGCCATCTGGATAAGTCATGGCCATTGCTTGACCAGTTTGCTCTCTGTGAAAGCCCAGTATAATGTTTTCTCTCTAGGTGACTCTCCTTAGGCACACAATATACCTTCAATACCTTTCCTCTATTGTCCCTTAATCTCCTTGAACAGAAAATTTGGGAAAACACTGAGTTATACTAAAGCATAGGTTCTGTTCTGTCCTGAATTCTCACTGACCTTGAAGGGCTAAGGCCAAAATATTGTCTATCCGTCTAGCCCTTTTTTTCCTCTAATTTTTGGTCTGTAAACTTATATTCTTAGTGTTCCAGAAGAAAAGCTTAGTGGTACTATTACTCTAAAACATGGGTGCTTGAGCTTAATATCACTGTCTTTCTGAGTATCAAACATCTTAGACTTAACTTGGAATTGGTATTTTCCATAAATCATTGATATTCTAATAAATATTTATGGAATGTGATAAAAGCAGTTACACATTTTACACAGCTATTTAGAAATATAAGTATGTATCAAATTTTAGCCTGTCCAAGAGAGGAAACATAGCAGGAGAAAAACTACGCACTTATATGCACAGGATGAATTAAACAACGGTCCTTAGAAACCTGAAAAGGTTTTTGACACTGATGATAGCAATATGTAACACTAAAACTATGCTTGGAATGCCTGTCATTATGGTCCTTTAGATGTGTGCTGCTTCTAATGTAATTTCAGTTACTGTTATTCTCTCTCTGTCTCTCTCTCTCTTCCTCTCTCTCTCTCTTCCTCTCTCTCTCTCTCTTCCTCTCTCTCTCTTCCTCTCTCTCTCTCTCTCTCTCATAAACAGTTGGTTTACAAGAACAAAAAAGGGCATTAAATGAAAGTAAGAGACGCTGCTATTGTTTTTGATAAGTGAGAAGGAAAACTTGAGGTGTTCTATCTAGAAAGTTGATAAAATATTCCACTACACTCAAAATTTGATTAATTTTGAGTTAATATGCCATCTCTTTCAGGAATAATTGAGAAACACAAAGAAAATTTAAGAGGCTTCCCAAGGACAAAGAGGAAAGACAGTTCTTCTTTATCTCAAACAGTGTTATATAATATGGCCCATTGGAAACACTCAGATATGGTTTTCTTCATCATGTCATACAAAGGGAATACCATGACAGCAAAGAAAAAATTCAAATTTTAGAATAGGTATCCATCCTCTAAAGTCATTAAACTATCTCTTGGCTTTATAATAGCTTATAGCTAATAATGGTCTTGATGAAATCTATAGAAATGATTTTTCACTCAGAGCAAAATTTCAGGTTTAAGTAATGCAATTAATAGCAAAAGAACTTTATCTTTTGAGAATTTATGCCTCTTGTCAGCCAATACCTCATAGAAAGTACAGAGAGTTTAGGTAGAAATGTTGAATATCAAAGAATAAAGACATGAGATTTCTGTCATATTAAAAAAGGTATTACCAGAGGAAACTATTTTTTCAGACTTTCCACTAATATCGAGGAAAGCACAACAGAGGCCTTTCATGGGACATGTAGATCCAAACATATGCTTTATTTCTTCAGCTAAAGAACAGGAGAAGTCTGAAGAAATACAGCTTAAATGATCTAAATAATATTGAGTAGGTATTAGAGGGATTGGAAGAAAGAAAAGTAATAGGGTTAGTGTTATTGTGGTTTAGAATTACGATGTCCCCCAAAATTCTTATGTGTGCAGAAAGTGACATAGTTGTGGGGTCTCTGTTCCTCAGTGGACTCATCTGGTGATGGGTTCAGGACCTGAAGGTGTTGTCAGAGGGTGAAATCTGGTTGGAGAGTGTCACTGAAACTGTGACCTGGAAAAGTATTCTTTTGGCCCGGGCTCCTCGCTTTTCTCCCTGACTCCTGGTGGCCATAATGTGAGTGTTTCTTCTCTTTCCTTTTTTTTTCTTACTATGACCTCCATCATGCCTTTGCTGAACAGAGCCAGTAGAGCCAGTAGACCATGAACTACAGCTGTAAACCAAGATAAATCCTCCTTTTCATCTTGAGTATTGGGAATTTCATCCCAAAAGGGAAAGAGTGACTAAAACAGACATTGAAATCAAAAGCATGGTCATTGCTGTGACTGACTTGACCATGAAGGTTAAGATGTGATGCATTTGGACCTGGTTTGTGGCGAACGATGCAAAGGTGTAGAGATGTAGGTTGGAGAAGCCCAACATGTTGTAAGCATACAATGAAGAGATGATCTGGCTAGGTCCCAGAGAATCAAAACACTGATAGAAATACAGATAGTAAGGAGGGCTTAGAATATTCTGTAAGGAAACAAGAGCTGCACTGGAAGTTGAGGTAGAGGCCATTTGTACGAAACACTGTCAGAACAGATGTCTATATATTGCCCATGGCGTAAAATCTTGTGGAACACTGAGATTAGGATGATGGACTAACTAATCTAACAGAGGAAATTTCAGAGTGCCCCAGTACTTAGGTTATGGCATGTGTACTGCAGGCTGCTTCCCGCCACATTTATAGAGAGAATCAGTGCCAAAAAGCCACACTAAAAACCTAAAAAATGCTGGTGGCTGAGAAAATAGCAATTATAAAATTGAGATTAAAGTTGACTTTGTTAATGGAAAGAGTAGCATTAAAAAGAGGACAAACACTTTGACTTTAAACAATAGAAAAGATGTCTGGAAGTATCAAGAATCAGTAGGACTTGGGGCTGGAGAGATAGCTCAGTGGTCAAAAGTGTTTGCTTAGGCAAGCCAGCAACTGCAGGGACTGCAGGTTGATCCCGAACACCACATACCACCACAGCCCCATCCCCAGGGCAGGCTGAGAGGTCCATAACATAAGAAAGAAAAAAAAAATCAATAGCACTCTACAGGATCAAAGTTACAAGTGATAGACTGCTTTTAGAAGAAAACACCAGAGATCTGAGCTCTTCCAGGGTCAACCAGGGAAGAGTTTTCCAGATTTGTGTCATTTAGACCTGCAGAGGCATTCCTGTTGTATAGAGACCATAAACCTTCTTGAGCTGGTGGCATCGCACTTGTGGTGCAGGCTTACAAACATGCAAAGTCCTTGGTTTGTGGTATCATGTGTTATCTAGCACAGTTTCAAAAGAGGGCCTAAAAGACCAGCCAAGAACTATGATAAAGGGAAAATGATGGAAGGCATTCATTAAAGTTATAAAGCAAAGGGTTGAAGATAAATTTAGAAAGAATTCTGCACTTTAGGGTTAATATTTCCATGAACATAAATAATTAAAATTACCATAAAAATGATCATTATTGAATAGACTAACAAGTATTGGAGAATTTAATAAGGTGCTATATTGGACACAGGTCTTAAAGAAACAAAATGAATATAGAAAAGAGGAAATCAAGTAAGTCTTTAAACCCACAATATTATTGGTTTCTCTGCTGTTTAGAGGGACGTGTTATCTCTCAGTTTAACAGTCTCCAAAAATAAATAAATTTGGAGAGAGATCAAGAACCTGGGAGCGTCATTTATAGTTTTTAAATGTGCTTATGATTTTCTCCAGTGAGGCAAATACTAGATTCATGTTTCTTACAGTGGCAGAACATGACATCAGCAGGGGAAGAGGAGACAAGCACAGTGAGGGGCAAGTTGCCCCCAGGGTCCTATGTCAGTGCTTAGATCACTACAAACAGTTCCTTGGACAAGTCAAGAGGAATCTCATTACCAGTAAAATGTCTGCTCAGTAGACATCAGACAGCATAAGTGTCTTCCTGGTGAGCCCAAGGTACTGTGCTCAATCCCTGGTATGAAAGAAAGAAAGAAAGAAAGAAAGAAAGAAAGAAAGAAAGAAAGAAAGAAAGAAAGAAAGAAAGAAAGAGGCCGGGCGTGGTGGCGCACGCCTGTAATCCCAGCACTCGGGAGGCTGAGGCAGGAGAATCGATGTGAGTTCGAGACCAGCCTAGGCTACAAAAGTGAGCTCAAGGCCAGCCTCAACTGCATAGCGATATCCTATCTCAAAAAGACAAAAAAAAAAAAAAAAAGAAAGAAAGAAAGAAAGAAAGAAAGAAAAGAAAAGAGAAATTTTAATAGAAATCAAAGATTAATCCCCACTCAAAGAACACTAAGGATCTTCCTCAAGAAGACAAGGAAAAAAGAAGAGGCTCATTCAATAAAATTAAAATTGCCCCTTATACTGCAGCACAGACAGCAAAAAATATGTCTGGGTCTCTGTATTAGGTGCTGCAACTCACCTTTCATTACTTCTAATTTGCTCATAGGCTAGGCAGACAGGCATGGAAACCTAGGTACACGTGGTAAGGTTGGAGGCGAAGCAACATTTTACATGAGTTAGGACACAAGAATCTGTCATATATGTTTTTAAAATTAAGTAAGAAATGACTTAATTTTAAAAGCCTTTTTAAATTAATTTTACTGAGAAATAGCAATGAGATTGTTTCAAAACCAGTTAGTAAGACAGTTCCAATAATTAATACATTGTGTATTGTTTTCTTGATAGTAGTTGTTCAGAGTAAGATGAAGACATGATATCTTGTCTAAATACTATTAGTACAAATCTGACTGAACTAAGTAAAAGTAGTTATATATCTATCCTACCATATATATATATATATATATATATATATATATATATATATATATATATCTTTCGTTTATATCTCCCGTTTTTGTTTTGTTTCGCCAGAGATGGGCGTTCCATTGTCATTCAAATATTGTAGGTGCTTGTCTTCAGCAAAATAACCTGATATAGTCCAATAGTACATAATAGTAGTGAGTTATCAGCAGAACTGGCAATGTCAGAAGTTGTTGACTTGAACCTTTTACAGCTCAGCATGAGAATCTGGCTTTACTTTTCATACCTCATGTTTATACTTTTCTGTTGGATGGTTAAGACCAACTTAAAGGAAGACTTACATAATAAGACATGTAACTTTTGTGTCTGATAAGGTCAGTCAAATTCCCTGAGGATTTACCTTGAAGCCACACACAGCAATCTGTAGATCTTTGGTCCATGTCAGTGCTCTGGATGAGTCATGGTCATTGCTTGACCAATTTGTTCTCTGTGAAAGCCTGGTAGCACAGATCCTTCATCCCTCTAGTACAGACTTTCTAGCTCTCACTACTGATGTTGGGGCCTTTTCAGTGCAGATCCGGGAATAAGACATTGCCATGGGCTCCTGACATCCATTTGGCCTGTGGGGATCACTGTCATGGGTTCTGAGTTTTCAGTTTGACTAATGCAGGATATTGTTATGTGATTCAGGCCCCCAGCTGGGTTCTTTTCATCTTTAGTGTGTGCACAGATTTCCTGTATGTAGTTATTAGGTGACTATTACAAAAGAACCCTATAGAGTGTCCTGTATTGTTTCACTTGCAACACGAGCAACCACAACAAGGCCCAGTGTCTGTTTTGCCGGTAATTGTAGTTCATTGCTTGTCTGAGATTGAGGAAAGAACAAATTTCAGGGGTCAATGGGGAAAACACAAACATAATGAAAGTTTCACCAAACAAGGTAATGGAGAAGAAGGTGTTATTTGTGAATGCTTGATCAGGATTCTTAGAGGAAAGCTGTTTAAGATTGTAATAACAATAATTCCACTGGTGAAAAAAGAAACAGGAAAACGTTAAGTTGAAAGAAAGAGAAGAAAGTATTTTGTCACTGATGTATGACTAGCTCAAAAGTCTGATCTTCAATTAAATCTATAAAGCAAGATATATGGGAAGAGGAAACAAAAATATTGATAGAACTCTGACAAGTCTTTGGAAAACAGTTGCTCGTTTGTATATAATGCCCATTCTCACTTCTTTAGACCTACAAAACATTCCATTTCCAGGGCTCTGGAGAGAGCTCATCAAGCTCAGTTCCTGGCCATGAAAGCTCAAGGACCTGCGTTCGATCGAGTTTCGCATGCTGTGCCAGGCCTTTCCTGAGCGCACAGCCGGCCACTGAGACTGGGCAATGCGACTCACACCTGTCATGTCAGCACTAGGGAAGCTGAAACAGGAGAATCACTCAGAGTCCAATTTGTGTAGCAAGACTCTACACCAAATACACAAAATTTTTAAAATTTCCATTTACAATTCAAAAATCTTTACATATATTACCTTCTCTGTTAACCAAACTCTAAATCCAGGAATTAGTATTTTTCAGAGCATTTGTATTTTTTTTCTAATAATTCTATCACAGTTGAACCGTGTGTTAGACTAGCTGGGTTCTTTGGCATCATATTCCATTATTCTCTCAACTTTCTATCTATGTAATTGCTCATTTATTGGCATTGAATATATCTCAGGATTTTTCTTGTTGTTATTCGCATCTTTACATTAAGCATATCTCTATTGAAAAATATCTACACAAGAGACATGCAACCTTCATTGTATTTTCTTATACAAAATACCAGATAAATATATGTTTGGGGAATTTCAATTTCTTGAACCTTTTTTTATATATTCTAAGTCCAGCTAGGAGATTGCTTTTAACTTTTACCATTACCACATGAAATACACAGCAGCAACCTGGGAACTTTTGT
>PVJA010011671.1:0-2500 GCA_004027025.1 Myocastor coypus | reverse complement strand
TGAAAATTCTTTTGTTTCTTGCTTGTGTACATATTATTCTGACCTAGGTTATGGAAATCAGCCTCGGAGCTTCAGATTCCGGCTCTGCTATCTATAAGCGGTACTGTCATGGAAGGGTCATTAAACTTTTCACCCTTCAGCTGTAGTACTTCTAAATGGTGGTAATCATCATATCTACTTCACAAGCATACGTTTAAGACTAACTGACCTAATAGATTTAATAATCTAGAACCAATGTTCCGTACCACTCAGAAAAGACAAATGCTAGCTGGGCGTGGTGGCTCACGCCTGTAATCCCAGCACTCGGGAGGCTGAGACAGGAGGATCAGTGCGAGTTTGAGACCAGCCTGGGCTACAAAAGTGAGCTCAAGGCTAGCCTCAACTGCATAGTGAGACTCTGTCTCAAAAAGACAAAAAAAAAAAGAAAGAAAAGACAAATGCTGGTACTCACATATGCTCATTTGAAGTAAGTCTACAGAACAAGTAGTTATAGATGGTTGAATTAAAGGCTACTTTTGGAGGAAGCCAACTACCATCTTCACACTCTTTGGTGTCACTGTCGAACTTGTGTCTGTATTTCATAACTCTTCTACTAGAGTCAAACATAACTTTTTGTTCATCTATTCCTATATTAAGCTTTGCTTGAGCTAACAGAAGTGGTCATTATTTTCTACATTTGCAAAATGGCAGGACAAGAACAATTACTTGTAAGTACTACATATTCTTTCAACATGGTGAAAGAAGTTGTTTCAACCTATTTCAAAATTTCAGTCATGTGAAATCTACAAAAGTTGTTTCAAAGGCATTGATATTAGTAGAATGATAAACAGATACTAGGGGTGAGGACAGGTTGAAGGGTGGATGGTGTCTGGACATGGTAGAAGTAAGACAATTTATAGTACAGCTGTATGAACGTAGCTAACAAGGTAGTATTGACACATCTAAAGCACATGTAGAAGAAAGTTTTGAACAAATTTCACATTAAAAAATTATAAAAGATTATGCTTTGAATATTAACTGGTGACAGTTATAGGACTAAGCATGGGAATAGACTCAAATATCAATAATCATATGACTACACATTGAGAGATTACAGGCCAATGCATATTGTTGAAAATCTGTGATACTCAAGCCAAGCTGTTATCTGTGAGTCTTTGCAAAAATTAAAAAAATAAAAATACTTCCAACATACAACAGCACAGGGTAAAATTTAACATTAGGAGAGTTCTCTGGAGGAATGGAACCAAGTTACAAAGCAAACTGACATGGCATTACAAACACATGTTTTACATAAATGCTACAAATATGCGTATATTATAATCATATAGTAAGAACTTCTATCTGCCAATGATATGTTCTAAAACTATCAGGAGGACTGGGGAGATAGCTCTGCAGTCTAAGTTCCTGCCTGGCAAGGGCAAGGGTCCACATTCAAAACTCAGTGCTCTCTGCTATGCGACATGCTATGCTGTCAGGCATGCTGAACGGGCAACCACGACGGGCATGGTGGCACATGTTGGTAAGCCCAGTGCTGTGGAGGCTGAGACAGGAGGAGCGCCATGAGTCAAGGCTAGGTAGCAAGACCCTGTAGCAAATAAATAGGTCAGTAAAAGCTTAAAAGTTAAAAAATAATAAAAATAAAACAGAACCACACACACACACACTGGCAATGCTATGTGCTGTTAGTATTATAAAGTAAATAGAACCAAAATATCAGTGGTGGGTATACACAATAGTAGATTATTCTTTAAATTAGTTTGTTAGTTATTAGTTCCTGTAAGTTAAAGCAACACATAATAGGTAAGTCATATATATATATATATATATATATATATATATATATATATATATATAGTTTTCTGGTTTGTGTTCGATTATCTTAGAGTCTGGCTCATTTTTTCTTATGGTGCTAAGAGTTGATGTGTGGGTGCTCTGCTGGCCCTGGAGCGGGGCCGGCAGCCTGCATACAAAGTAAGGGAGAGACAGAGGCTTGCTCCTCCCTTCTGCTCCTGCTGCCTCCTCCCGCACTACCCCTCAGAGCCAGATGATTACGGATGGAAACTTTGGTAAACCATGAGCCAGATAAGCCTTTCCTCTTTTAATTTTAGTTGTAGGTTATTTTGTCTCAACAATGAAAGAAAAGGGACGGGGACATAGCTCCGTGGCACAAGTGCCTACCTTGAAAGTGCGAGGTCATGAGTTTGAACCCGGGTCCCAGGAAAAAAAAATAAATAAAAAAAAAATAAAGACATTATTCAAAAGAAGAGGAAAGCTTGTTTTTATAGGCATGGCTGTACACAAATGTTCATAGAATTTTTTTTTTTTTGAGTCCTGTGTTTATTTTTTTTTTAAGTTTCAATTTTTTATTGTTTAAATTTAACAATGGTTATATTACATATTTTCATCATCAGATCAGTTTAGCTTAATACATATAGGTATATAAGATTGATCAAACAATTAAACATTAACCCTTCTAAATCAACATTACTTTTTTTTTTTT
>PVJA010011670.1:0-54039 GCA_004027025.1 Myocastor coypus | reverse complement strand
AAAAAAAAAAAAAAAAAAAAAAAAAAAAAAAAAAAAAAAAAAAAAAAAAAAAAAAAAAAAAAAAAAAAAAAAAAAAAAAAAAAAAAAAAAAAAAAAAAAAAAAAAAAAAAAAAAAAAAAAAAAAAAAAAAAAAAAAAAAAAAAAAAAAAAAAAAATATATATATATATATATATATATATATATATATATACACACACACACACACACATATCAAAAAGAAATCACGTACCAAATATGGCAATAAGCAAAATATATTTATAGGCAGAACACTCATAAAAACATATACTATTTTAGTGAATATATTTACATTCTGTGATATATGAAAGGAAAATGTAAGCCGAAGCCATCAAAATGATGCTTATCCTTCAAAAACCACAGTCCTTAAAATGCTGCTTTGAAGGTAGAATAGGAATAATTTCAGTTTAAATTTTACAGAAATCTTCAATGCCTATTCAGATTTCTGGTACATCAGTGAGTTTAATAAGATTTGTCATTTGGGTTGATTGATCTTTTCTTCAACTGGTAGTGAAAAACTAGCTGAAAGTTACAAAACATGGGGGGAGAAAAACTTAAGAGGCTTGCCCAGAGAGGTGGAAAACAATCTTCAAAGTTTTTCTATATATGTTGAGCTTTAACCAGATGCCAGAAAATAATTCCTTTGGTAAACTGGGAAAGGGGGCACACACCCATAATCCCAGCTGTTGGGGAGGCTTTAGATAGAAGCAAAATGCTGTAACAAAATAAAAAAGGGCTAGAGATGTATCTGAGAACTTTGCCTGGCATGTACAGGCCCTCAGTTCAATCCCAGGTATTGGGGGCTGGGGACCCTTTCACAGATTTCCAGAAGTACAGGCACAGCCACCTAACCTTGAAATACTTTTCCAGAAGTTGAACTTTAGTTATAAGGGAAATCCACTCATTAAAACTCCTTGTTTTCTGAAGATCTCTAATAAGCACAATGAGTTACTGGGCCATGAAAATATGAGCAAATTTAAGCAATTTAGAAATGAATTAAAATTCCCTACAATAAATATGTTGGTTTACCACCAGAAGTCAGGTAAACTAGAAAAGCTAGTAAACTGAGTAAGATCTGCAACTATCCAGGTAAGGAGAGAAAAATAATTCTAGTGATTTTAACAAAAAACAAGATTTTTCAAAAATGACACACAAAAAGAGAGGTCCTCAATGAAATGAAATTGTATCAAGAACAACCAATATAGCTTCTTAGGTTTCTGGTGAAGACCACGAGATCATAAAAACTACATCAAGAGGCCTTAGGAAAGAAACTTTTAGGATCAGAAACCAAATACACCAAAGGGGCCTCCATGGTCATAAAGGTATAAGATCTAAAACAGGCAGATCTCAGAAAACATCACAGAAGAGGCTAAATAAAGGTCGTAATTTTATGTTGAAACACATAATCTGAAAAGGGTGGAAATAGTAAGTGAACATCTTGGTATTTCACAACTTTATAAACAGAACATACTTATGTAATCAGTGACAAGATCAAGAAACAGAACATTGCCCAAGACTTCAGAAGCCCCTGCTTTCTCCTTCCTTGTCACTCTCCCCCACAGTAGCCACTACTCTGGCTGCTAACAGAACAGATGGATTATGCCCATTTGAGGACTTTACATATATGAAGGCATACAGTATGAACTCTCCTATGTCTGCCTTCTTTAGCTCAACATGAGATCCATGCATACTACTATATATAACTGTAGTGGTCATTCTCATCGCTCAATTGTATTCCACTGTTTCAATATAACAAAATCTAAAAATGGGCAGGTATGATGGTACACTTCCATAATCCCAGTACTTGGGAGGCTAAGGCATGAGGACCACCCTGAGTTTGAGGCCAGCCTGGGCTACAATAGAGAGACTTTCCTGAAAAAGGAAAAAAATAAAACCGGGCTGGGGACATAGCTGGGTGGTCTAAGTGCTTGCCTGGCAAGAACAAGGACCTGGGTTTGATCCCAGCACTGCATGTTGTGCCAGTCCTGGGACCCATGCCATGCTGGCCACCAAAACCAGGCATAGTGGCGCATATCTGTAATCACAGCACTGGGGAGGCTGAGACAGGAGAATCACTATGAGTCTGAGCTGCATATTGATATTCTGTATCAAATAAATAAATAATAAAAATAATAAAATCAATAATAAAAAATCCATTCTGTCACCTTAATATTGTTAAACTACCAAATCCTACTAGCTTAAAATAATTTATTTCTCACAATTCTATAAGTTATCGAGACAGTCTCTCCCTTGGTTTGCCTGGACTTGATCATCTTGGTACTTTTAGCTACAAGGTCAGCCAAAGTAGAAGGTCCACTAGTAAACTATGATTTGTGGATCAAGTTAAGCTCAGTCACCACCTGGTTCTAGAATCAAAGTTTTATTAGAATACAATCACGTTATTTAAACACTCCTTCTGGCTACTTTTGTGACTTAATGACTCAGTTAAGGAATTGTGACTGAGACCTAAAACCTGCAAGACTTTAAATAATTACAATTTAATCTTTCACTAGAAAAGTTTGCCAATCTTTACAATAAAATATTTTAAAGATACTCTAAGAAAGAAAACATAAGTCAAGTATAGGTATTTACTTCAAAAAAGCAGCCTTCAGGTATAAACACCACAAATAATCAGTCTGACACATGAAACAGCATAAGCCATCTACAAGGATTTAATGAATTTATAACTACTAAATAATTACAGAAGCACTGTCATAAGGATTTCTGTTGCATTCTGAATATGCTTACCTGTAGAATTAAGAATATTCCAATGATAACATCAGCATAAGATTCATGTGGGGTGAACAGAACAGAAATCTTGGGGACCAACAACTGGCTCTGATCTAGTGACTTCATTGTATACACAAAATGGATTGAGAATAAAGCAGTCATAGAAATTCCTAAATTTCTAGGCTGGGAAAATGGATAGAAGGTGGTACCCATTCAGAGAGCTAGGGAATACAAGACAAGATTTGCACAGGAATATATTACCTCAAGTATGGAACACATTGAATATGAAATGCTTGTAAAATATCAAATAGATACATCTAGCTGGTAGTTGGATAAGAGATTGGGATTTCAGGAGAGAAGCCATGATTGGACATCAGATTCAGGAGTCATCAGAAAAAGAATGGGTGAAATGAGCGGCAAAAGAAACATCATGTCCTCAGAACTCACAAAAAATAATAGCATTTGCACATCCACCAAATTAAGACTCAGGTTGATCACACTGATACTCTCTTGTATTTTAATTATTAAGAACTGTTTACTTTAAGTTATTTAAAAGAGTATTTAAGCCGGGCGTGGTGGAGCATGCTTGTAATCCCAGCACTCAGGAGGCTGAGGCAGGAGGATCGGTGCGAGTTCGAGACCAGCCTGAGCTACAAAAGTGAGCTCAAGGCCAGCCTGAACTGCATAGCAAGACCCTGTCTCAAAATAAATAAATAAATAAATAAATAAATAAATAAATATTTAAAAAGTACCATAAAGTGTGAAAAGTCACATAAAGCTATCACCAATTTAATTACTCTTACTAGCGCACACAGTTGAGCAGGTTGCTCCGTTATTTGGCCCTGGCACTCAGTGACAAATCACCACTAGAATAAAAAAATCCTAAGAGAGGTGCCATTCTAAGGAAAGTGGCGCAGCTTCGGCAGTCACAGCAGCTCCCACAGCGCTCAGTGCACTACACCAGCACCTTCCCAGACTGCTGCAGTCAGTAAGCCCTTGCTCCATGGGAGCCACGTGAGACCAAAAGGTGAGGATCAGAAACACAGACATCAGGAGAGATGCCAAAGACATGGTGGAGGGTGCCACTAGCGCACTGGAAAAACTGCTATTCAAGTGACAGAGAAAAATAATAGATGGGCTCTGTAGTGCTATCAAGAAGTATAACCACACCTGGCAGTAAAACCTGGGGAGGAATTTTGGTAGTTACATTATCACAGGAAGCCAAACACTTTATTTTTTAAAAACTTTGGCAAATTGGCCACTGTTCTATTCAAAGGTGTTTAAAAGCATGGATTATACCACATACCCAGCAATCCATCCAAAAATAAGAACTGGAGTCTAACTTTCCCACACCAGACAAATCTTCATCTTTGATGAGGAAATTATCTCAATTTTAAAAACTTTTTTATACAGAGTATTATCTGTACCAGTCTGTTGCAGTTATAAAATAATTAGCAAAATTGTTCATTCTGTATTTATTTTCCATTTGATATTTCTCTGCCCTATTTTTTTTGCCCTTCCTCTCACAATCCATTCCTTTAAATCTGTTGGCCAAGTGTAGCAGCACACACCTGCAATTCAAGCACTTTGGGAAGTGTGTGTGGGGGGGAGATAACAGAAGTTCAAGCACAACTTTGGCAACTTAGTGAGAACTTGTCTGAAAGTTTTAAAAAAGGGGGAGGGTAGCTCAGTGCAAAATCTGTGTATTCAACTGCCAATACAGGGAAAAAAATACACACACACACACACACACACACACACACACACACACACACACACACAAAGATGTGTGGCATTTCAGATGAACCCTCTGTAAATCACACATATGAAACGAAGCATAGATACAGTTAATGAGTAGGGGGGTGTGCTGTTGTATGGGATGCACTGTGTACTCCAAATCTTACCTGTTCAAGTCCTAACCCACCACATTAGATACAGCCTCCAAAGTCATATTGATGGGCCCTAATCCTTACAATGAGAGATGTCCTTCTAAAAGGAGATAAGGACATAGTAAGAGAACCATGCAAACTCAGTTAGGAGACAGCATCTTACAATCCAGAGAACTCAGAACCCAACACTGCCTAAACCTTGACTATGTTCTTCGAGCTTTTCCATTATCAGAAAATAAAATTCTATTCTTTAAGGGACCCAATATATTTTATTATAGGAATCATAACAAATTAATTAAGGCTGGGAAAAAGTGCCTTAGCTAGACACAAACTGACAAATGTTTTGTTATAAGGAATCAAACTCAGGACTTTGCCAATCAAGCACTGGAATTGTTGAGCTGTCTCCCCTAATCCCCTCACAAATGTTGCTAACTCTGCCCTAGAAATATTAAGTGCCATAACATAAGAGGGTTTTTCAAAGGTGGTGATTATGCCTTAAGTTATGCAATGAGAAATCCTAAAACTCAGGCTGAAAATGGTGGCACATGTCTATAATGCTGGCATTCAGGAGAGTGAGGCAGGATCATCATGAGTTTGAGGCCAGCCTAGGCTACACAGTGAGTTTAAGGCCAGCCTGAACCACATAACAAGACCCCATCTCCAAAAAACAAAACAAACTTTTATAAAATCATATTTACAAAGGGAAATACTATTTAAAAATAAAAGGACACAATATTTTCAATCAGAAGAGGTCAGAAAGGTTATAGTAATGTCAGTTTTGAGGAAAACCATAAACAAGAACCGAGCCAAGACATGTCCTGTGCCTGAAGTGATAGTTAACCAAAAGGTAAATGAGTAACTTCCTGGCCAACACACATGCCAGAGTGGTCCATGTATCCCTGTTAATCAGCCCCAATCTGTACTGCCTATTTGACCTTGTTGTATTTCTACCCTGCCCTCATCTTGCTCATCTGAGGATGGGAGTCTCTCAAGTGGATGTAAAGTGGTTATAGAATCAAAGAATCTTAAGAGAAAGGAAAAGAGGCGCTAAGTAGGTAAATCAGACCCTACAGAACTCTGCAGGTCTCAGAGAGGGCTTAGCTTTTCCTGAGTAGGCATTAAGTCTAGGAGATTTTTCTTTTTAGCAGGGATTTTTTTTTGGGGGGGGGGGGGGGGGGGGAAGACTGGGAATAGAAATCAGGACCTCGAGCTTGCCAGGCAAGCACTGTGCCACTGAGCTACATTCCAGCTTCAGCCTAGAGTGTTTTAAGCAGGGAAGTGATGGGAATCAAAGTGGACACTAAACAGTTCCCTCTAAGCCTGGCATCTTGGTACACCCCTGAGTCCCAGCACCTGGTAGGTGAGGCAGGAGACTGTAAATTCAAGCCCAGCTTGGGCAATTTAATGACACAGAGCAGCCCTGTGTTAAGATAAATAAAAGTGGGTAGGGATATACAGCTCCCAGTACTACAAAATAAATAAATATGTAAGTTCCTTCTGAAGCTAGGCATGGTGGCACACACCTATAATCCTGGCACGTGAGCAACAGGACTGGTTTGAGGACTGGTTTGAGGCCAGCCTGGACTAAATAGCCTGTACTACTCTGTCTCAAAAATAATCAACAAAACTTTAAAAACTTAATCTACTCAAGGAAGGAAAAGTAATGGCAACAACTTCATTATTTTTATTTATTTATTTATTTGTTTGTTTGTTTTTGTGGGACTGGGGTTTGAATTCACAACTTTGCACTTGCCAGGTAGGCACTTATACCACAGGGCTATCTCCCCAGCCCCATGCAACTTTAGAAACTTCTCTAGAATTAAAATATTGTATGTGTTTTCTTTTAATGTCTGAACCAAAAGAACTTCTGCTGATAAAAATATTTTCTGGCACCAAATGATGATATTTGATTGGAATTCAATGGACTTCTAGATTTTTGTAGGGTTTTTTGTTTGTTTGTTTGTCTGGTTTCTTTTAGTTGGGGGTCTGTGTAGTTCAGACTTGCCTTGAACTCACTGTGTAACTCAGGCTGACCCTCCTGACTCAGCCTCTAAGTGCTGACGTTATAGATGTGTGCCACCATGCTTGGCTCCTTAATTTTTTTTTTCAAGAATCATTTAATAATTACTAGCAATTTCTTATGTATTATTTTTGTCATACATCTAGAACAATGGAGACAACAGACACCAAAAGGAGAGAGTAATATATAAAGGCAAACTATTCTCTAATTGCTCCATGTCCCTAGGTCAGCCAAAGTTCAAGCCAATCTGAAGGAAAAAAAGCTACAGTGAAAATGTATCATTTTAGTGTGAGATTTAATGTTAGTAAAGATATATAGATAGATTTTTTTTTGTCGGGAGGACAGAGTCTCACTATACAGTTCAGGCTGGCCTTGAGCTCACTTTGAGGTTTTTTTTGTGGGGGGGGCTAGGGAGATAGCTTAGTGGAATAAACACTTGCCTGGCAAATGCAAGTTCCTGAGTTCAATCCCCGTTACTGCAAACAAACAAAAAAAAAAAAAAAAAAAAAAAAGAGAGAGAGAGAGAGAGAGAGGTTTTTTTTTTTTTGGCTGGCTCAAGCTGCCTTTAGGTTGGGTGTGAGTACTGAACTGCCATCCCCTTTGCCTGACTGGGATTACCTATGTAAGTGCTTAAACCACTGAGCTAACCTGAAGGCCCCCTTGAGCTCACTTTGTAACCCAAGCTGGTCTTAAACTCAGAACAATCCTGCCTCAGCCTCCTAAGTGTTGACATTACAGACATGCAACACCATGCCCTGTTAAAAGTTTCTTAAATATTTTAGCTTTTCAGATCTATTATCTGTGGTGGAACCACCTCCAAGACACAGATTTTCATGAGAACCCTTATAGGGAAGACCATCATGCTCGAGGTTGAACCCTCGGACACTACAGAAAATGCAAAGGCCAAGATCTAGGATAAGGAAGGAAATCCTCCTGATCAGCAAAGGCTGATCTTTGCTGGTAAGCAACTGGAAGATGGACATACCTTGTCTGATTACAACATTCAAAAAGAGTCTACCCTTCATCTTGTGTTGAGGTGCTAAGAAAAGGAAGTGTTATATCACTCCCAAGAAAAGCATAACAGAAAGAAGGCTAAGTTGCCTGTCCCAAAATATTATAAGGTATATGACAATGGCAAAATCAGTTGTCTTCCTCAGAATGCCCTTCAGATGGATATGGTGCTGGAGCTTTTATGGTCATTTGGACAGACATTATTGTGGCAAGTGTTGCCTGACTTTCTGTTCAACAAACCAGAAGACAAGTAATTATGAGTTAATGAAAAACCAGCTAAAAGGAAAATAAATGTTTCTTAAATATTTTATATCTTAAAGTTTTAAAAGCTACTTTTCAATTTTTCCTCTGTGATATTATTTCCCTTTCAGTATTAAAACATCACTGATGTCCCCATACCACAGCCCTTTGATTTCTATATTATTTGCAAGTGTGATAACATGTTTCTGAAATATATCCTATCAGATATTAGAACTATTAGCATCACCACTATGAAACGATGAAAAAGCTCTCCAACTGTTTTAAGACTGCAAAACAAACTTGAATACTGCTGCATAATTTGCCTTTCTCCAGAAAAGCCTATTAAACTTTATTGGTATTGGATACAGAATAAAATCCCCAAATTTGCATTTCCAGTACTTTTGCTTTCTTGACCTTTATTTAAATTTAAAACTAAGCTTTCCCAAACAACAGAATTTACACAGTAACTAGCCAACCACAATCCTCATTACAGAATCTATGCAGGGCATTTGTTACCTAGGAAACAGGCCAGAGCACAGGGAGAGTGCAATTTCAGCCTAGCAAAAGAATTCTCCAATCATGCTGGTAAATAACATCTATAAATCAACTAATCAGAACTAAAGTCAAGAAGCAGCACATAAGAGTTAAACTCTATGGAAACTTTTTTAAAGGAGGGGAAAAAATGAAAGAAACCTTTGGGACTTCTTTGGTAGAACTCTTAAATATTGTGAGCAGGTTTCTTTACAAACACAAACTGTCATGAAATAAAACTGTTCAAAATAAATGGCTTCTCTCCAATCTTCAGCTTCTCTATTTTTGACAGTATTTAAGAGAAAAAGCTTCTTTGGAGCCAGCCTCATACATCTGGCACCAGAATATTAATCCAAGAATGAATTCTATGTTTTCAGCAAGCAGGATGGGCTTGTGCTGGTCTAAAACAATGCCAAATGATATAAAGGCTGGATTGAGAGGTTACTGTCCACACCTCAAGTTAGACCTGTTTCCCATCTGGCTACAAAAACCTGTGTGAAATAGAGGACTTCAAAGTCACAAACGAATCATAAAAACTAAAATTGTTACTTTCCAACTTTCCATTTCATTATTATGAATACTAATCATTTGAAGGTTCCAGTAAACATGAACTGGCCATTTTAAGTTTCCTTTAATGATGCAATGTTGACAATTAAATAAATAGGAAAATGCTAGGAAAGTCTACAGCTTTTCAAAGCCTATCAAATTTATAGCCATCTTAGTGCTCTTTTAATTTTTAAAAAAGACTAGTAAGAATCAGCTGCATTTTAAAATCCAATTTTACATACAAATTCACATTTTCTGAAAGTAGCTTCTCACAATGTAAAAAGCAGCAGAAAAAAATTTCAACCATAAAAATGAAAACTTACATATTTTCCTTAACACCAACTTGGAGTAAGCTAAAAATAACATACTCTGAGATGTCTGCTTATATTAAAATAGTATTCATTATATAGAAAGCAAAAAGGAAAACAAAATAACTTGCAATAGCAATAATAGTTTTTTTAGCCATTCCACAAAGACACTACAGTACGGATCTAAGCAAACTGCACAAATACAACTCTGCCAAAACAGTTAATGTTTAGTACACACAGTGACTCTTTGTTAACTCTTATCACTACCGCTGACAGCCATGTAAACACATAAACAAGTGGTTCACTTGTTAGCTTATCTTTTTTAATACTTCAGCCAGCTGAAGAACTGAGATTCTAAGAGTGTTCTAGAACTCCCTCCCACTACTGAGACAGCCAGTCCTAGTTTCAATGCCGCTCCTCTTTGCACTATTCACAGTAGAAATGGGAGAGGAGCATCAGTCCAGAGCATACCAGAGCCACTCAATAGCTCATTGCCTCTGTGCAGCGTTTATTTACCTAATCTAGACCAGAAGTCACAGCAGAAGCTAATAAAATATGATCACCTTCACAGAGTTTTCGGGATCACTGTTAGGTGGATACTATTCTAGATTTTTAAAGTACATACAAGTATAATCCAAACATTTATAAAATCAAGCATACAATACCAATCTATGTAACTGGGGCACGAATCTAGGATACATTTTTCTGCTAGAAAAAGATCACTATTTAAAAAAAGAAAAAAATCAGCATTTAAAAAATATCAAGCATTTTCTAACGACAAAAACGAGTTTGCCAATAAAAATGTATTCAACTGTTTTTCTCTGGTAAATTTCTAAATCTTACGTGATATAACGCTGAATAACAAACGTTTTTGCACAATTTCTTTCATGTTTAGATACTACTTTTAAAAAAAGGGTCTCCACATGCCAAATTGCTCTATAACTGTATTTGCTACTCAAAATATCCGTTAAATCTCTCAGTAATTGCCACATTAAAGTTTATCAATATGGACTCTCACATAGTAAGCGGAGAGAGCACAAAGTTTCCAGAACTGAGCTGGAGATTAAGTTTCATACAAAGATGCAACCCAAATATCTACAATAAAAATTTTGAATTTAGAAATTTCATTTTTTAGATGCTTACTGAACTTCACTGGTTATATGAATACCTACAAATACCTATTAACTATTTACACAGCAACTTAGCGAACTAATTACAGAAATCAGAAATATCGTCCTACTCTTCAAAACACTGTATCCAATGTATACAACCCAAGCCTTGGGTTTCAGGCACAGAATAAACATATTGAGTAGTTAGTATAAGGCAATCATAATGGGGGGGGTAGTACTAACAAGTTTTCCTCATAATGTTAACGACTTCATATCTTAAATAGGTAAATGTTTAAGCCTGAACAGAAAGCTACATCATTTGTTTACTGCCCTCCAATGTTAAGCCCCACCACGGAAGCTGTCATTACCTGACTTCGCCTGACCATTTCTTAGGTAAAATATTCTGTCAGGCTGATTCTAACCGTGCGCGCGGGGGGGGGGGGGGGTGCTGCTGCAAAAAACTTTACTCCAAAACTTCCAATCAAAAAAAAAGTATATGTAAGAATAACGGCTATGTTCACTTTCACCTCTTGAAGTCTCTTCCTAGCCTTTAAAGAGCACTCTTAACACATTTTTTGGCTTCGGTTTGATTTTCACTTGATATTGGTCAGCCCCGCTGCCTTCTCCCCAGGGGACTCCTGCTTCTGGATGCATTTGATAACAAATACAAATCACTGTGCGCAGCCTCAGATGGGGTGGGGGACGCGGGAGGCTCCGGGAGAAAGCCCTCCTCCGTTACAAACAATAAATAAGGGAGCGCAGCGATACACGTTCCTTCACACACGCCCCACATGCACCTGGGGGCGCCTCCCGAGCAGCGTTACAAGTCGAGCAAAGCCCTGAGCCACCTCTCCTCCACAACCATCTCACACTTGGAAACTAGAAGGGCAGATCTTTTCTTCCTCCTTCCCGCCCTCCTCCCCACCTCCAACAGACCCGACAGCCGGAGCAGGCGAGTCAGACCCCCGCAGCGCGCCAGCGGGAGACGCCGGGCGCCCGGCCGGCCAGCCGGAGAAACAACGCCGCCGCCCGCGAGCCCGCCCGCCGGGTCTCCGCCCGGACCCCGCAGCCCGGCGCCGCCGACGTCCGGCCGCGCGCTTTCTGCCCTCACTCCGGCCTCGCTCCCCTCAACGGAGACAAAAGGAGGGTTCAGCCGGGTCACCGCGCGGCCGCCCCCACACAAAGGGGCCCCGCGCCCTGGTGCCGCGTCGGCGCGCTCGTCCCCGCCCCTCGCGCGGTCTCTTCACCCACCTGCAGGTGTCCGTGCTTCTGTCCATAGGAACGCAGGCGGCGTGGGGGGCCTGCGGGAGCCGGGCAGCCCTGGCTGGACGGGGCGGGACTGAGGGGATGAGGACGGGAAAACAGCGGCCGGAGGGCCGGGCACCCGCGAGCGGCAGGCGGCCGACGGCGGTGCGGACGGCGCGGGCGGCGGAGGATGGGGGGGGGGGGGGGCGCCAGCCTGGCTCGGCCACCGGCGCGCGCCGCTCCGTGCGCCCCGGGCTCCGCGCGCCCTGCTTAGAGCGCGGCGGGTGGGGGGCGGGGCGCGGGTGGGGCGGGGCCGAGCGCGGGGCGGGGGCTCGGACCCCGGGCTCCAGCCGGCACCGGAAGCGCGCCGCGGTCTGCTAGACCCACAGGAAGTGTGTAACGACACCTCCTACGACACGCACTGGGCTCGCGGTCGGAGGTGCGGACCGAGCCTCCTGCAGCCCGCGCGCACAGCCGTCGGCGCCCTAGCCCGGAAGGTGTGGGCCAGCCGCTCTCCGTGCGCCGCCAGGGGCCGCGCTCTCCGACAGGTGTGGGACCCACGACGTGTGCAGCACCCTCTGCCTACCCCACGCTGCCTGCCTCCGGTCTCCGCTGCTCCCTGCTCCGCACATCTCAACCTAAACGCAAGGAGCGGACACAATGGCTTCATTCGGCTGTGTGGGGCACCTGCTCGTCACTTCTGCGCCCTGGGATGTGCCAGACTTACCGCTGACAGCCCACAGTCGCCGCTGCCCTGTGGAGGTGCCTTACACCCAGCAGCAACACACACATACACACATATCGGAGGGAATGGGGCTGCTTAACAACGCCTGAAACTCGCGCTCAGCACACCAGGTACTCACATGCGCCTCTCACGACGAGGCACTACCGAGGAAAGCCGGCTACGCTCTCACTCGTTTGCACCAGGTGCTTAGTTCTTAAGAACTCTTATGAAGTAGGTGCGATTACCGTTACTGTTCTATGGATAACGAAACTTGAGACTCAGAGAAATTAAGAAATCTGCTTAATGTCAGTTAGATAATGCCTAGAGGAAACCAGACTCCTCCCAGGCAATCTGGTTCCAGAGCTCATGCTTTTAATGCCTTTTCTACCTCACAAAGCCTCTCCAGAAAATGATAGTAAGTAACATCTACAGCATGCTTACTTAGCCTGATATGGCAGTACCAAAAAATGTTTATATAGTACTTTTTAAAAACCTGCAGTTAGCATAAGTGCTTGCCTGGCAAGTGGAAGGTCTTGAGTTCGAACCCTTACCAAAGAAAGCAAAACAAACCCACAAAACAAAACACCCCCCCAAAAAAACCTGTGTTTAATTGCTATAAAGTCCAAAGATGTGCTCTTTCAAAGAAACTAGGACTCTTGTCATTGCCCATGAGATCATAAGATGTGGTAACTGTACATAACAATACAAATGAGCCTCAAAGCCAGAAATACCATATGATTATCAATCTCACTTTTGGGTATATATCCAAAAAAAAAAATGAAGTCAGAGTTTGGCACCCCAATATGCACTGCTGATCCATCCATAAGATCAGGAGATAAAAGCAGCCTATTGTCTCTGACAGATGAATAGATAAAGAAAATATGCTATGTACTGAAAATGAAATATAAGTATTTAAAAAGAAATCATGATGAAACATAAGTATTTAAAAGGAAACCATGTCCTATGGTACAATATAGATGAAACTCAACATTATCCAAGGTGACATAAGTATATAAAAGTTACATATAAAAGAACCAATACTAAGTGATTCTACTTATATGAAAAATACAGCATAGTCAAAATCATGGAAACAATACTGGTTGCTAAGGAGCTGGAGGAAAACAAGCTGATATTCAGTGCATACAGAGTTTCAATTTTACAATAGGAAGAAGTTTTAGAATCTGTACACAAATAGTTAACACTGCTAACCTATGCTTTAAAATGATTAAAAGAATAAGTTGTATGTTATGTAGGGAGTTTTGACCATAGTCAACTTTTTATTAAAAATCACATAATTCCTTTTATTTCCATGGGGGGGGGGTGGCACTATGTATTAAACCTTATGTACACAAGGTAAGCACTAGAGTGCTGAACTGTGTTCCCAGGCCTCCTTTTTTTGTTTTTGGGGGGTTTTTTTTTGTTTTGTTTTGTTTTTTGCTTTTTTTTTGTAGATAGGGTCTTTTTGTGTAGGTCACGTTAGCCTTGAATTCAGCAATCCACCTGCCTCAGCATCCCAAGTGCTGTGATTACAGGTATCTGCTACTATGCCAGGCTGTGATGAATTTTTTAAATGATTCAGGTTTCCAGCTATCATGGGGTGGTACATTGTACAAAATAACTCTCCCACTGAGAACTATGAGGGCTGTTTGTAACTATGGAAGAGCAATTTAACCAGCCAAAATTTAGTAGTCTATGCACCCCAAAAGGAAAGGAAAACACTGAACTGAGTCCTACAACTTTACACCCTTGATTTATGGAGTACAGAAGCCAAAGAGAAAAAAGCACCCAAAGCTTGGGTAGTATCATTGGGTGGAAACAGAAATTTTGGAGGTCCAGTTAGGGCAGCTTGCACTTGACAGGCCAAGGTCACAAAAAAAAGTAATTATAATAAAAACAGTTGCTCTATGCCATTTCCTGTCCAAAACACTTGCAGATTCCTGTCTACAAAACAAGGGGCAAGAAACAAAGTAGAAAGAAATTGCTGAGAAAAAAAAAAAATCTGAGCAGAAATCTTCAGCTGTCTCATGGTGGTAGAAAGAAATAGCAAAGAAGGGCCCTGGTAAATATCTGTTTCAGCTGAGGCCCTTCAAAAACTGTGTCTTGGGTGCAAGGCTACAACACAGCCTTGAACTATTCCTGGTGGCATCCAGGTGATATTCCAATATTTACCTGCTTGTCAGGAAAAAAAATCTTTGGTAGAGAAGCCTTCATAATTTTTCACACCTAACATCTGGCATTCCACCTTGATAAAATATGCAAAAACACAAGACTATCTGAACAAAAGCCAAGAGGGAGAAAAGAACAACAGAAAAATGCACACATAATGTAGACATCACAGCTATTAGATATAACCTTTAGTTATGACTCGTATATTCAAGAATATGAGTAATAGAATGGAGAATTTCACTAGGAAACTGATCTTCAAAAAATAAAATTCAGCCATTAGGGAAATATAAATCAAAATCGTAATAATAAACCACTACACACCCACTGGGATAAAGACAATAAAAAATGTTGAAGATATGAACAACAGAACCTACATTTACTGCTAGTGGGATTATAACATGGTGCAGACACTTTGGAGAACAGACTAGCAATTCTTCAAAAGGTTAACAAAATCATATGACCTAGCAAATTCTCACACAGTGAAGAGAAATGAACATATCAGCACAGAAACTTATACATTAATGGTCACAAGAACATGATTAATAATAACCAAACTGGAAAGAAACCAAGACGTCTAACTTAATGTTAAGTAAAATGTGATCTATGCAAATGATGGAAGCCAAGCATGGTGTAATCCCAGCAATAGGGAGCCTGAGGCAGGAGGATTATTACAAGTTTGAGAGGAGAACATAGTGAGCTCCAAGCCAGCCTGAACTGGATAGCCAAACCCAATCTCAAAAACCAAAACAAAAATCCAAAGGATGGAATATTAGGTTACAATAAAGAGTAACAGGGATTACTGTGATTTGTATCATCATCTGAGTTTCTCCTTCAAAAAATTAAGCTCTCACTGTGTTCCATACTAGCGTTGAATTCTTGAGTCCAACTGATCATCTTCCCTTGGCCCCCTCAGTACCTGGGGAATATGTCTGTGCCAAAATGCAAGACGACTGCTAGGGTGGTTTTCTATTTTGTTTTGGTGGTAGGGGTTGATTGTAGGATCGTAAGAATAGCACTGAGCTACCTCCAATCCCACAGTTTGTTTCTAATTTGGTCTTAAGTCCTTTTCCTAAAAGGCCACTTGAAGATAGTTCAGTGGTCTAAGTGCCTGCCTTGTAAGCACAAGGACCTAAGTTCGATCCCAGGTGTCACTTGCCCTGCTGTCCCCAGGAGCATTTTGGTTGCCAGCCACCAAAATTGGGCATGTTGGCACATGCCTCTAATCCCAACACTGGGGAGGCTGACACAGGAGGATCACTACAAGTTTGAACTGTAGTAAGACCCTATACCAAATAAATATTAACAATTAAAAACAAAAAAACAAAAGGCCACTTTCTGGTACAGTCCTGAAGAGGAGAAGAGTTTGAAAGTATCCCATCAGTTGAGACAATCATAATGAGGTAAAACCACAAAGCATAAAAACACAAGATTCTCACTCCTTCCCAGGAAGATACAGGGATGCTGCAGGAAATCAGGAGGCAGCAGGGAGATCAAATAGTAGGTAAAGTGGGGAGTCAGGAGAGATGGGGAGAGATGAGAAGGGGATGAGAAAGGAAATTTGTGGTGCTGGGTATCACCTCTTGGCTTTCTTGAGGGAGTCATGAGCTGGCTAATTTAAAGAAAACATTTGCAAAGGGAGTGAACTTCTTTTCAGGGCTCACACTGGTGCTGACCATCAAGCTTTATCAGCAGCTGTGGGATATGTTGGGTTTGGGGTCCTGGGAGAACAACCCCCACATAAGGAGGGAAAGTTGGAAAGAAGGTACAACAGGGCATTACATCAGGCCTAAAAACGGATGTTGAGTGTTATGGTTTGTGTCTAGTTGTCCCCCCAAGCCTCATTTAAGTCATGGGGTGAATTTCTAGAGTTTGTGATTAACTCATGATCCACTGGGATTATGGGTAATCCAAGGCTGGGATTATGCATGTGAGTGCTACACCCAGCCTGAGGTAGATAGCCTGAATGTAACAGTAGAGAGGCAGAGACAGACTTCCTGTCTGTTGCCATTGTTGCTGCTACTACTCCCCTTTGCTTTCTGCTCTTTGTCTCCACTGTGAAAGGTTGCTTTCTGCCATGTGCCACTCTGCCTTGGAGCCAGCTGAGTATGGACTGAATCCTCCAGTAACTTCGAGCTAAACAAACCTTTCCTTCCTTCATTTTGAGTGTCAGGGTTTGTCCCAGCAATGAGAGAAGCGAAACTGGGACATTGAGGGAAGAACTGTAATCAATTAATGACACTGACACAATGCAAAACATGGATGTACCTTGAAAAGATTAAATTAAGCCAGTGAGATAGCTCAGTGGTTTAAGTGCTTGCTTCACAAGTGAAACATTCCAAGTTCAAACCCTAGTACGAAAAGAAAGAAAAAGAAAACTAAATGAAAGAAGACAGACACAAAAGGTCATATGATTCCATTTATATGAAATGTTTAGAATAGGCAAATCATTAGGAAGATAGAATGCTTTTAGTATATACACGTAAGATACATACTGCAATTAGTTGAAATGCATTATTAGTTTTTTATAGACAATTATATTGGGAAAGCTGGCTAGCAAAATGAAAACCTTGTTTGAATTAGGTCTGACAAACAGTATTCATTAAGCAGTTTATTAGATGAGTTTTGTGAAATGCATATAGACTTTCTTTGCAGTATGTAAAACTCTAACATATAGTTTTCATTAGTATACAATCCAAAACTAAAAAAATTTAAAATTGACCTTATTTTATAGGAAAAGCAGTATTCTAAAAAGCTCATTTCTCTGCTTTATCCTGATTGGTTGCATAAAACACACAGTTTTCTTGAAAGAAGATAGGGTGACATATAAAAATAAAGTGTCTTAGAACGAAGCCTATGTCTGGCCTAGCTATTTTAATTACGCTTGCTAGTCTTACAGACAAAGAAAATCTTTTTTTCTTTTTTTTAGGACAAACATGCATATCCTTATAATATAATGGGGAAGACAACAAGCATTATTTTAACTGTTGAGCTTTTTTTACTTTCTTTAACACAGCTTCCATATTTTTCTTTCTTTTCCTTCACAGTCTGGAGTGCATCTGACCCATTAACTTCTCCAATTTGATTGCTAGGGCCATATTTCCTTTAATCTTCAGTTTTCCTGACATGAATGCCATTGTTGGCTTTAGTTTCCCTACAATGAGAAAATAAGAGAATGAAACTATTACTTCCCTAAAGGATGCACCACTTCAAGAACTACACTGTAAAAATAGTCTCCTTGAGTTACATGAATATCAGAAGGATGGAAATTTAAAGCACTTTATATAAGCCTACAAGTTCCAATTTCTAGACTTAGATGTTAACAACATCTTATAACACAAGAAGTAACATATAAACAACCATCAGCTAAAGATTATGGCAAAAACGCTAAAGATGCATTATTTATCCATACAATAGTTATAGTACTTTGAAACATGACTCAAATGAATCCTGATAAATAAATACTACTTATTTTAATTTTCAATCTATTATAGTTCAGTTAACCTTTAACCACTTCAAGTTTAAATTCAAGAAATAAGGTGGTGTAAATGTGTAAAATATTTTCAAATGACCAAAGTATATAGTATAGACATAAAAAATGTGTTAGCATTATTTTTAAAATATAAGTATAGAAAAGTAGAACTGTAGAGCTGGAACAGTAGCTCAGTGGCATAAGTACCTGTCTGGAAAGCACAAGGTCCTGAATTCAATCCCTGGTACCAAAGGAAGAAAAAAAGAACTGTACTAATAAAATAAATAATAAACATAGATCCATGGAAAGAGGGCTCTGCAATTCTTGTTCCACTATCTGTTCAGAGTCTGGCACACAGCAGAATTCATGGGACAACTGAGGTTTTCTTGTTGCCCAGGATCCAACCGCATATATATAGCAGTGCTTCTGTTCAGAACCAGGTGCCCCAGGCTCTCATTTTCTGTCTTACATAAATTTCTGAATAGCTTTTATCTCCTAGAAGGTACAATAAGGTAAGTAGTTCACCCTATTTCTCTTGTTTCTGTGTTATATTCAGGTTCTTTGAAACAGTGTGGGGGCTAATTTATTATATATATGAAATATGTTGAGATTATTATACACTTACTCTAAATAAGGGTTGTAGCATGTCCATGGTTACAAATAAAATTAAGTCTCTTGTTTTATGAATAAACTGAGCTACATACCTGTACAAGAAAATATAGGGGTTTTTATGCTTGTTTTAGTTTTTTTGTATTTTAGGGAAGGGTCTACAGGGTGTTCAGGGTCTCACTACTAGGTCAGACTCGTAGTGATCCACCTGTTTACAGCCTCCCAAGAGCTGGGCTTATAAGTTCGAGCCACTATGCCCAGTTTCAGTTGTGGTCTCAGCATACCCACGGGCTGGGGCCAGCAATGGCAAGCCCCAGGATCCAACCCCAGGCCCCTGTGCCTGCTTGTAGGCACTTTAATCCGCTCAGCTGTTTGGCCGGCCCTAGGAAAATATGTTAAAGCTCCTTAATTTATAAAGAATAGATTAAGGAGTAATTTTGATTTACAGGGAACATACTGAAAACCTTTAGAATTTGAAACAGCAGCCACTCTAAAACTTACAAACACTGACATCCGTCATGCCTGTGTCCCTGTCTTTCAGTTAAATAAACTGGCTCACTGCTCTATGAGTCTACATCAAAGCCAACCACTCTACAACACAACTTCCAATCAGCTTTCTGGATGCCGGCCCATAAGGATGAACATGATATAGCACACCAAAATCCAAGCAGAAACATGATAAAAATAATGTGAAGGGCCAAGTGTAATGCTTGTCTTTAATTCCAGCATTCTGAGAGGCTGAGGCAGGAGGATCGCAAGTTCAAGCCTACTGTGGGCAATTTAGGGAAACCCTGCTCCAAAATAAAAAATAAAGTGGGCATGGTGGTGCATGCCTATAATCCCAACACTCAGGAGGAGCCTGAGGCAGGAGGATTACCACAAGTTTGAGACCAGTTGAGGTTACATAGTGAGTTCAAGGCCAGCCTGGACTGTATAGTGAGACCTTATCTCAAATTTAAGAAAAGGAACATGGATGTAGTTCAGTGTGAAGGCTCTGGGTTCAATCTCCCCCACTCCTGGAGTGGGTGGGGGGTGGAGGGTGGGGGGTGAAGAGGAAGAGAGAGACAGAGAGCAAGAGCAAAAGCACAAGAGAAAACAAATCAACAAATTAAAAATGTCAGGCTGAGTATAGTAGTGCGCCAGCACTCAGGAGGCTGAAACAGGATGAATGCCTTGAGTTCCAGGCCTGCCTGAATTGCATAGTGAGACCCTGTCTCAAAAAAAAGGATCAAAATATTTTTTCAAAAATAAAGGAAGATACGTATCAAGAATGGACTATAGGAGGAGAGAGGGGGAACAGAAGTACTAAAACAAAAAGAGGAGGGGAGAAAAGAAGGGAAGAGGACAAAGGAAAAGTAGAGACATAGTAATGGAGAACTACTGGGGTAGAGTGAGGAGGAGTGAGGAATCAGAAGCTAAGGGTACACTCTTGGAAATTAAAATTTTGATTTACAAGATCAAAGTCCAATCAAAAGCTAAGGTGAGTCAGTCTCACAGGAAACAAAGTTATACAGAGATATGTGATAGGAGAAAATTGTCAATTAAATCAGATCTCAACTTTTTGTCAGAAAGTGAGGAGAAAAAAATCTGAGAGAACTATCAAAAAAGTAACATAGGGCCAGTGAGATAACTCAGTGGACTAAGCACCTGCTTAGGCAAGCACAGAGACTGGGGTTCAATCCCCAGTACCGCATGCCATGCCGGCCCTGCCCTTGGGCATGCTGAGCAGGTGCCCAAATCCAAGTGTGGTGTCATGCACCTGCTGAAAGCAGGAGGATCACTGGGTTCAAACTGTATCGTGAGACCCTCTACCAAATGTGTGTGTGTGTGTGTGTGTGTGTTATGGACCAAGTATTTATGGGACTCCTAAACCATCTTTAAGCCGGAAGCCCCAGGGTGACATCAGGGTTTCAGCCTTGGGGGAGTCATCAGGTTCCAATGAACACATGAAGACAGTGGAATTAGTGTCCTTACAGAGACAGGACCTCCTACCCAGACCATATACAAAAAATGAGCTCAAATGGGTCACAACTCTAAAAAGGTAAAACTAACATTTTTTTTTTTTTACAAGAAAACACTGGGGTAAACTTTATTATTAATGTCGAGTTTGGCAAAGATTCTCAAATACAATACTAAAAGCAATGAAAGATTAAACAAATTAGATGCCCACAAAGTAAGAAATGTATCTGCTTCAAAATATATTAGTAAACTGAAAAGAGAGCCCATAAAAATGCAAGCATTTGCAAGTTATATATCTGGAAATACATAAAGAACTCTTAAGACTAATAGATATCCCCATTAAAAATGAAAAAAGACTGCTTCAGCAGAGCAAAGCACCCCGGGGTGCACTAAGACAGCAATTGACAATGGGCGTGGTGGCACGCACCTGTAATCCCAGCTCTTGGGAGGCTGAAAACAGGAGAATCAGTATGAGTCCTATCTGCATAGTGAGATGCAGAACACCCTGTAGACCCTGCCATAAGCATGGAAAAAAAAACAACAACAACAAAAAAAGCCAACCAGACAAACAAAAGATACAGAGAGAGAAAGATTGGATAGGGGATTGGGAGATAGCTCCGAGGCACAAGTACCTGCCTGGCAAGTACAAGGTTGTGAGTTGAACCCCAGGCCCACAAAAAAAAAAAAAAGAAAAAGATTGGATAGAAGCTTCTCCAAGAAAATTATATGTGTAAGCACATGAAAGGAGCAGTTGATATCATAAGCTGTTAGGGAAATGCAAATAAAACTACAGGATATCATTTCACATCCAGTACAATGGCAATAACTTTAAATCATAAAATGGAAAGCTAATACATGCTGGTGATTGCAAGGACATGGCAAAATAGGAAAAACAAAAAACCAGAAACCCTCCTATACTATTGGTGGGAATATAAATGGTCTTGCCACTATGGTAAAGCTTGGCAATTCTCTGAACACTTAGAAGAGAATTAGGAGTCAGGCCTGGTGGCAAATGCCTGTGGGAGGCAGAGACAGGAGGATAACTGTGAATTCGAAGCCAGCCTGGGATATACAATGAGTTTGAGGTCAGTCTGAACTACTCAGCAAGACCTTGTCTCAAAAACAAAAACAAAAATGCTTAAATTGAAGAAGGATAGAAAAAATAAAAACTAGGCAAAAAGGAAACAAAGGCATTAAGATTTAAAAAAAGAAAATTACCACATGTACTAGCAATTTCACTTCTGTGTAGAAATCTAAGACAAATACAAGCAAATGTCCACATAAAAACTTGCATATGAATGTCTGTAGGAACATTATTCCTAACAGCAAAGCAGCAGAAACAAACTAAGGGTCCCTCTCTAGCTGAACGGTTAAAAGTGTGGTATATACAAGCATGGAATTTTATTCAGCCATAAAAAGAAAAGAGATAGGGAAATACAAATAAAAACTACACTGAGACTCCATCTTACCCCAGTCAGAATGGCTATCAAGAATACAAAAACAGGCTGGGGAGATGGCTTCATGGCACAAGTGCCTGCCTGGCAAGTGCAAGGTTGTGAATTCGAACCCAGGTCCCACAAAAAAAAAAAAAAGAATACAAAAAACGTAAGGGCTGAGGAGATAGGTTATCTAAGTGTCTGCCTGGCAAGTGCAAGGACCTGAGTTCAATCCCTGTGACCTCATGCTGTGTGGGCCCAGAACCCCAGGAATCCAGTGCAAACTACTAAAACCAGGTGTGGTAATGCATGCCTATAATCCCAGCACTGGGGAGACGAGACAGAAGGAGGATCACTATAAGTTCAAGCTGCATAGTGAGACCCTGTTCCAAATAAACAAACAAATATTTTATTAAAAAGAATACAAAAAATAAGTAAGTGCTAGTGAGGCTTTGGGGAGAAAGACATTGTCTAAACTCTGATAGGAATATAAATTAGTACAGCCACTATGTAAATCAGTATGAAAGTTCCTCAAAAAACTAAAAATAAAAATACCATTTGATCCAGCTATACTACTGCTTGGTATATTTCCAGTACAGTTAAGGTCAGCATACAGAGGGATACCTACATACTCATGTTTAAAGGTCCATCAACGGATAAATGGATGAAATCACACGTGTGCGCATGCACACACACACACACACACACACACACACACACACAATGGAGTATGATTCAGACACAAGCAAGAAGGAAACTGTCATTTGCAAGGCGATAGATTTAGGCAAGCTCGATTCAGATAGACAATTATCACTTGTTCTCCCTAGTACATGGAATCTAAAACAGATGACAAGAAAGTAGAAGGAAGCCTATTATTAGACAAGGGAAAGACAGCAAGAGAGAGAGCAGGGTAAGAAAGGATAGGTATAAACAAAATCTATTATACACACTGAACCCCCTCCACCAAATTGTGAAATGAGGGTAAGGCTGCGGCAAGAAGTAATGGAGGATGGGTGAAAATCTGAGATGGGCAAATCTGCCAAAATGAAATCCACTAATCTGCATAACCAATTTTGAAAAGTTTTTAAAAAGAAAGCAGTGTAGAATTTATATAGGCTTCAACTTAGATGAACCCTAAAAACACTATAAGAAGTGCAGGAAGCCAGGTCAAATGATCATGTATGACATGATCCTAGTTATATGAAATACACAGAATATGTAATCAACAGAAAAAGAAAGCAGAATAGTGGGTGACAGGGAGAGGGAGAGGTAGGGACTGATTACACTACAAGGTGCTCTGTCGGGTGATTTAAAAAAAGGGTCTGGAAGAAATGTGATGCTTTGAAGTACTGTCAATGTATTAAATGACATTTGTCTACTTTATAATGGTTATATAAATAATACCCTGAATTTTACCTCACTTAAAAGAATGCTACCACCAAAGTCAGGAATAAGTCAAGTGTGGTGGCCCTGTTAGGGTTTATGTCTAGCTGTCCCTGCAAAGCCTCATGCAGTCATGGGGCAGGGACTTCTATAGATTGAGACTTGACTCATGAGTGTGTTTTAATACTGATGGGATTATGGTCTGAGTATTTCTGGGATTATGGGTGTAGCCTAAATCAGATAGGCTGAGGCAGACAGCCTGAATGTAATTTAAAGAGAGACAGCTGTTGCTCTCTGCTCCCTGGTTGGTCGGTTGCCTCTGTCGCAATTGTTGCTGTTCCACCGCCATGAACTGGATGCTCTCTGCCCTGTTCCACTCAGCCTTAGGCTAGCCGAATATGGACTGAAACCTCCAGTAACTGTGGCTAATAAATCTTTCCTTCCTTCATTTTGAGTGTTGAGTATTTGTCCCAGCAACGAGAGAAAAGTAACTAAGACAAGCACTCACTTGGAACAATAGCACTGAGGAGGCTGAGGTGAAAGTTTGACTGCAGCCTGAGTTATGTCATAAGGTCAAGTCCAGCCTGAACCATGGTCACCATGGTGATGGATACACAAACCACTAAATTATAATTTAGGGGGTGGGATGGTACTGGGATTGAACCCAGAACTGTTGCACTGTGTTACCTCCCAACCCTTTCAGTATTTTATAATTGAATCTCCCAGTCACTAAGTACCCAGTCTGGGTTTGAATTTTCAATCCTCTCACTTCACTTCTGGGATTATAGATGTGCACCACCACTCTAAAAACAAGTGGAATGGGGCCCAGCAGGATGGCTCAGTGGTCTAAAGTGCCTGCTTAGAAAAGCTTAGGTGGCTGCAGGGACCCCGGCACCACATGCTGCACCAGCTCTGCTCTCAGGGCGGGCTGAGCCAGCCATAAAAATAAATAAATAAACAAAAGTTCTGAAACAAGGAAAAAATAAAATAAATAAATAAAAACAAGTGGAATGTATGATTACAGAAATTATACCCTGATAAAACCATTAAAAATCAAACCTATTGGCATATAATAAGACATTTAATAATTTAAAATGTTCCCACAAAAAAATCTTACCTCACCTAGCATGGTGACCCTTTCCTGTAGTCCTAGAATTCTAAAGGGGTGAGGCAGAAAGATCACAAATTCAAGCCCGGATGGGCAATGTAGTGAAGCCTCGTCTCAGAAAATAAAAAAGGGGTGGGAAGGTGCCTAACTATGAAGGCCCTGGATCCAAGCCCTGTAACTCTACAACCAGAATAGAACAAAACCAGCCTCCAGCTCCAAATGACTTCACTATTCTGAGAATCCTAAATTAATATTAAAAATGTAACTATGTATGTATAGCAAGAACAAATCATTCAAAACTAAAACAGCCAAAAAATAAAAATAAAAACCATTTTGTTCATAACAGCACAAAAAAGAATGAAATATTTGGAAAGGCATCAACCATAACAGGAAAAAAGTAACCAATTAGGGTTTATCAGAACAAAACAAAAAGCTTTTGTAATACAAAATATATCACCAACGTCAGAGATATAGCTCAGTGGCACAAGTACCTGTCTGCTATAGGTCCTGAGTTCAATTCCCTGTACAGGGAAAAAAGAAAAAATCAACAAAATCAAATAGATCACCAAGAAAATGAAAAGACAAGCCAAAGACTGGGAGAAAAATTTGCAAGTCACATATTTTATAAAGAACATGGATCCAGAATTTATAAAGAATCTTACCACACAATAATAGTAGTACCATCTTAATCTCTTTGTAGCACCATAAGAGACAACTCAATTTAAAAATCAGCAAAAGCTTTGAATAAATATTTCACCAAATGTAAACAGGTATCAAACACAAAGATGTTCAAAACCATTAATAATTAAGCTATGCAAGTTAATCCACATGAAACACCATTCTTTACCCACTAGAATGGCTGTGATCAAGCAGCCTTAGTGACAGGAGGCTGCAGAGAAAATGGAACCCTCATCTATTGCCCCTGGAACTGTTAAAACGGTGCAGTCATGCTGGAAAAGGGTGGTACGTGCTTAAAAAGTCAAGTCACCACAGGAACCAATCACCTCACTCTTAGGAATCTGGGGTGAATGAAAATGCACATTCAAACAAATATATGCAAGAATGTTGGGAGTGGCAATACTGATTATAGCTCCAAATTGCAACAATTCAAATGTCCCTCACTAGGTAAGTAGATAAACATGTATCACCAGTTCCTTCTTCATTTTTGGCAGTTCCATTTGTAATTTTCAATTCCATTTGTAAAGCATGTCTACAGAACCAAAAAGCAAGAGTTTTGGCTGGCCGTTGCCTAGTTGGTGATGGGATGAGATAGGATAGAAATAGGGATCCAGTGCAAAAAGTATTTCTTAGTGTAAATAAATCATTCTTAACCAGCTGTGGTGACTGTTGGCCAACTCTGAAAATGTATTAAACATCACACACAATTTATGATGTATTTTATGGTAGGTAAATTATACTTCAATAATACTGTTGAAAAAAGCGCCCCCCCATACCTGTGTTTATGTGTGTGTATACAAATATACATGTTCTCAGATAAAGTAATCTTTTTTTTTTTTTTTTTTTTTTTTTGTCTTTTTTGAGACAGGGTCTCAGTATGCAGTTCAGGCTGGCCTTGAGCTCACTTTTGTAGCCCAGGCTGGTCTCGAACTCACACCGATCCTCCTGCCTCAGCCTTCCGAGTGCTGGGATTACAGGCGTGCACCACCACGCCCGGCTTTTTTTTTTTTTTTTTTTTTTTTTTTTGGGACCAGGGTTCGAACTCACGACCTTGCACTTGCCCAGCAGGCACTTGTGCCTCGGAGCTATCTCCCTAGCCCCTAGATAAAGTAATCTTGTAGAATTTATTTTCTTTCTTTTTGGGGGACATAGGGGAGGATTGGGCTCTTTTCTTTAAAGAAATGGGCTGGCTTTCACTATGTAGCCCTTGCTATCCTTGAATTCCTGGATTTAAGTGGTCCTCCTCTAGCTGAGTAGCTAGAAATACAGGCACATGCCACTGTGTGCCCAGCTACAAATGATTTCTTCCTTACTGCTTTAACATACACTGGCCTCTACTGGCCAAAATGAGAGATTAGATCATTTGATTATTTATAATGTATCCACTGAATGTAACTGGCACAGGGTCTCACTATGCAGCTTGGACTCATAGTGATACTCCTGTTTTCAGCATCACCAGTGCTGAGATTATAGGTGTGTGCCACTATACCTGGACTCTGCGGTTAGCTCAGTATGCCTGGGGGTGGAGATGGCACAGCATGTGTCACAGGGGTTGAACCTCCATCCCTGTACTTGCCTAAGCAGGTGCTTAGTCCGCTAAGCTATCACTCTGACCTGAGATTGGGACTTTGATAAATTAAATAATAAATCCACAACCAGCATACAATAAATGTTAGGAATAGTAACTATTACTTTAGTTTAGAAGTTGACAATAATTTTAACATGACCTTTAAGTTTAAAAAAATGTAAGATTAATATTCACCAAGAATTTATTAAGCATTTTTTACAAAGTAGTCTAAACTATGAAGAAAGTTTTTAAAACATTGAGCTACTACAAATGATTAAAGAGCTTCCTATTAATGTTGAAAAATGTTACAGTGTATACGAAAAAGATTAACACTTTCAATTTTTGTATAATAATTACTGCAAAAATGAAAAAAAGCTTTGATTATGGGTATCATATAAGATTGATTAAGACAGAATGTAGGCTACTAGTATCCTTCCTTAGAACTAAAAGATGAGACTCAGAATATATTGTGTTATTTATCAAGATTAGAACAATGAGAGCCAGGGATATAGCTCAGCAGCCTAAGTGTGTGCCTGACAAGTACAATGTTCAGAGTTCTATCCCTGGTACCGCCCCCCCCAAAAAAGGTTAGAACAATGAATAAATAATATTTATAATTGGTCATATGAGATATTCCTTAGATTATAATATAATGCTTAAGCTTACAGTACTGCTACTAATTTTTTAGAATTTATGTTAATTAACTTAGCAGATAGAACAGTGCCCAAAAAATAAGAAATAAAGCAAATTACCCTTAAATTCTTTCTGGCACTACTAGGGAAAATTAAAAAATAGACTGTCAAGCAAGAGGTTCCCTGGGTTAGGGTTTCCATAGAAGGCAGAGGCGCTGGGCCAGGGCAGGGAGCTAGGAGCTATAGTATTTCCTAGGACAATAGTTGACAAGACTGAAGCAGGACCCTGCGTTCAGTAAGTGAACAACTACTGACTGTTGTGCCTCTGATGTTACTAGAAATAAGGCTTCTCAGTACAGCCACCGGAAGAAACAAGTCGGGTTTTTTTTTTTTTTTTTTTTTTTTTTTGTCTTTTTGAGACAGGGTCTCGCTATGCAGTTGAGGCTGGTCCTGCGCTCACTTTTGTAGCCCAGGCTGGTCTCGAACTCGCACCAATCCTCCTGCCTCAGCCTCCCGAGTGCTGGGATTACAGGCGTGAGCCACCACGCCCGGCTTTTCAAGTCGGGGGTTTTTGTTTTTGTTTTTGTTTTTGTTTTTTTTCTCTTTAGACAGGGTCTTATTATGTAGCCCAGGCTGGGCCTGAACTCACAGTGATCCTCTTGCCTCCATCTCCCAAGTGCTGGGACCACAAGTGTGTGGCATCACACCTGGCTAGGAGTCCTTAAATTATCTGTTTGTAAAATTTTTATTATTAGCATCTCAGTTATGAAAAAAAAAAAATCTGACAGCTACTCTCCATGGGTTAGATGAGAATGAAGTGGCAGAACAGCTGGGGGGCTGGGGGGACTGGGAAAGATAGCTCCATGACACAAGTGCCTGCCCGGCAAGCATAAGGTCATGAGTTCAAACCCTGGTTCCACAAAAACAAACAAACAAACAAACAAACAAACATTTGGGATGGCAAGGTAGCTCAATGGACTAAGCAGGACTCCACCTGCTTACAGAAGTGCAGGGACCTGGTTTGATCCCCAGCACCACAGGCTGCACTAACTCTACCCGAGGGTGCACTGAGCCAGCTGTGGAGACCAGGCTTGGCGGCACAGACCTGTCATCCCAGCACTGGGGAGGCCAAGAACAGGAGGATCTCTATGAGTCTGAGCTGCATAGTGAGACTTTGTACCAAACAGATTGGAAAAAAAAAAAAGAACAGCTATCTGAGGACTATGAGCCCTTCAACATAAATAGCCACTAAGATGCTACATGGTCATTAGGGAAAGAAGAAAGCAAAATATCAGAACTACATTTTCCCTGACAAGTGAACTAATAAAATTTAAAGCTCACCTGAAAACATTTTGACAAAATCATCGGTAGACATACTCATCACCACATCTGCCCGGTCAGAGGGCTCCCCGGGTCCAACATTCCCGCCCTTGCTTTTGAGGTCAAGAAACCACGTGCCACCATCTTCACCTGTATAGATACACACAGAGAAACACACTTAGCAATGACTACAGTTCACATTATCTGCCCAAAGGCTGCCTCCAGCAATTAAACTCTGCAAATATTTACTAAGCATCTACTGTATTCCACACACTGTGCTAGATTCTGACCATTCAGTGAGCAAGAGAAAACACAGTTCTTCTCATGAGAGGAGGTAGAAGGAGATGTGAGAACATACTAATAAAAGGTCCAGGGTGCTTGGAACAGTGAAATTCAGAAGGATGGAGAGAAAACAGGAGGTTACTGAGGTCTGCGGGCAGCAAAGGTGGGAGTTACTGTCTGATGGGTATAGAAATTCAGTTTGGGATGATGAAAAAGTTGTAGAGATGGATAGTGGTGATGACTGCACAACAATGTAAATGTACTTAATGCTACCGAACCATATTATTAGGAATGAAACATCAAATTTATGCATATTTTATCATAATAAATTACCTGGGATGTAGCTTAGTGGCTCAGCACCATTTGCTAGAGCACTTGCCTAGCATACACAAATCCCACAATTTGACCCCCATACCATAAAAAAATTAAGGTGGGCATGATGTGCCCACCTGTAATCCCAGCAGTCCAGGAGGCTATGGCAGGAGGGCTGCCAAGGTGAAGATTAGGCCAGGCAATTTAACAAACAAAAAGCCTGGAAATGTAGCTCAGGAAGAATCCCTGGGTCTAATCACCTTTCTGCAATAGGTGGGTAGACAGATAAATGTACATACACAGAGGAGAAAGACACACAGGCATGCTGAGGCTGATGCTCAGTAGCAGCTGACCTACCACTTGCTCAAGCACATGTCCATGTGCCACGGAGCACATGTTTAAAATTTCCAAGGCCCTAGACTTGATCCTTGAATTATAAAAACTTAAGTTAAAAACAGGTCCAGAAAGGCCAAGTTGAAGGTGAGCTTTCAAAGTTTAGTAAGAATTAGCTAGACTAGGAAGAGGGAAAATATTCCAGGGGGGAAATATTCCAGACAATAGGAACTCAGGATATTAAAAAGCAAAATTGAGGATGCATGCAGCATGTGTAAGGAACAAAGAAAAGTACTGCGGAACTGAGGCTAAAAGGGAGTGAACAGGGGCATCTGAAAAGCTCAGGAACAATACAGGTACACAGTACAGCATGCCCTAGAAGGAAATGAATGACTTCATCTGCAGGAGGCACCATAGACTGAGAATGGTGGAATATGGTTTGCATCTTAATTACCCTATCTGGATAACTGGTATACTGGGGAGTGTGACGGTTAACCACATTGTGCCAATGTCACTAGATTAAGAAATGCCTAGCAGATTAGTAAAGCACACTCCTGGGTGGGTCTGGGTGGTCTTAAAATGTGATGGTGGGTACTGACTATGGCCCCTTGCTCATTCCTCTCTGGTTTCCAATGACCATAGACAAAGCATCGTGGCTACACTATACCCTACCACCTACCACCACAAGGTTTCTGCCCCGGAGACTGACGGCCATGATGGACTCTCCTAAAACCATGACCTAAAATAAACCTCTACATTGTGGGTGTCAGGCACTGGGTCCCAGACAGAGTGAGGCATGGAGAGGATGTGCAAGGCTAGTAAGGATAGTGACGGGGTACACCATAACCTTTAGGATGTGTTTGTGTGTGTGTATATGTGTGTGTGTGTGTGTGTGTGTGTGTGTGTGTGTGTGTGAAAGAGAGAGAGAGAAAGAGAGAGAGAGAGAGAGGATGGAGAAAAGTGCACACATCTGAAATAAAACTTCAAAACAATATCACAAGCCGAAGTAGCTGACAAATATTCAGAAGAAAGGTAGGAGAGGTAAACAGGAGGGATCTGATACTTTTTGGCTCAGAAAATTGGATAAATATGGGCATTTTCTTTACTGAGTAAGGACTTTTGAAGAACAGCAGATTTGACAGACAGTGGCAAAGATGGGGTGGGAATATTGAGTTGTTCTAGAGATGTTCAGTCGGAGGCTTTGGGTCAGCCAAGTAAAAACGTCAACAGAAGTCTAAGCTGTAAATATAGATACGTAATTAATCAGCTCAGAAGACCACTGAAGCTATACAGATGACTATAGATTCCTAGAGAAAGACTGTACAGTGTAAAGAGTGCCAAGACAGCAACCTGAAAACACCATAGAGGGGAAGGATTGAATAAAGGAGACCAACAGCATGGACAGGACCCAGCAAGGAACACAGAGAGACTACCAAGAAAGAGGCCAAGAAAAGGGCATTTCCAAAGTGGTCAGCAGGCTCGGACACTGCAGAGTGGTCACAAGAAGGAATGACAAAGGCCCAGTGGTGTCGTGGGTGTCATGTAAGACCCTGGAGGAAGCAGTATTTATCTGTTTGTTTGTATATTTGCAGTACAATAGATTGAACTCTAGACCTTCCACTACAGTACATCCCCAGCCCTTGTAGCCCTTGTTTGTTTTTTTTTTTTTTTTTTTTTTTAATTTTGAGACAGTCTTATCACTAAGTTGCCCAGGTTGGGCTCAGGTTTTTGATCCTCTGCCTCAGCCTCCCACAGCACTGTGACTACAGGTGTACACTACAATAATAGGCTGAAGAAGGCAAATTTTATGTAGCAGAGGGAAATGGTATCAAAGCAGCAGTGTGAGGTGCAGAATAAAGACACATTACTCTTGAACAAAAAAATGCATGGTTTTGTTCGCTGTCATAGTCTGTGTTAAAGGCAAAAGAGAACTGAGGGCACTAAAGTTCAGCTGGTGTGGGGGGAGGCTACTGCATGAAAAGGTTGAAAAGAGGGCAAAAGAAACAGGATCTAGAACTCTGATATTGAAATGGTCATCCATGTACTACCATCCAATCACTGTCAGTCAGAAACAGAGTCTTAAGATCCCAGCCCTGCACATCACATCCTGTTCCTGAGGATGAGCCCAGGTACACAGAACCATACAGACATCAGAAGCTGGGGTACATTGATCAACTGAGTTCTGTTGCCTGGGCAAGAGGGAGAGCCTATAATGGTTGATCTATATTTGATGGCAGGCAGGAAGCAGAAGCAATTCCTGTTGTGAGTTTGTGAGAAAGTTTTAAAAAGTTGCAGTGGAAAATGAGGTAGTAAGCCAGAAACACAGAACTCTGAGGTGCTGCTTAGACTCTACTTGAACCAGTGGGAATTTGTTTTTCTTTTCTTCAGTAAGACTTAGTAGCCTTGATGGAACAATGGGGCAGCCACATGTTTGATTCTACCCTTAACTAAGTCTTTGATGGGAAGGGACATAAGCACAAAGTCCATAGGTTTAAGACATATATAGGAGAGCAACTGAAGCAATAGACCATGGATTCCAAGGACAATAAAGAAGTAAAAATGGATTAAGATAAAGCAGAAGAGGGACTGGGGAGATAGCTCCATGGCACAAGTGCCTGCCTGGCAAGTGTAAGGTTGTGAGTTTGAACCCCGGTCCCACAAAAAAAAAAAAAAAAAAAAAAAAAAAAAAAAAAAAAAAAAAAAAAAAAAGAGACAAAGAAAAGAACAAGGGTTGTATATAGCGGAACTAAGTTAGGTAGCTCTTCAAACTACCATTAACCTGTGTTAATTATACTGACAAAAAATATAAAGAGGTTTTAAAAAGCTGACCACATTTAAAGATAAAAACAGTAAGATACCTGTGATGGTCAAGCTTAACTGTCAACTGGATTGGCTTAGAAGCCACCCAGGGATAAAAGAAAGCACACCTGGTGTATCAGGGCAGTCACTGGCTCCTCCTCTGATGATGTTCCCCTGGTTTGCTGCATGGCTGCCATGCACTAATCAGCTTTGCTTACCACACCTTGCTGCCACAGAGGCCTCAGGGTTAGCCAACCACGGACTGAACCCTCTGAAACCATAAGCCAAACAAAGCTCTCCTCCTTTAAGTTGTGGGTTTCGGGTGATCTGCCACAGCAACCAGATAGGTGACTTGCCAGTGCCCTGGTGTCTTAGTTACTTTTTACTTGTTGCTGGGGCAAATAACTGACACTCAAAATGAAGGAAGGAAAGGTTTATTAGCTCACAGTTACTGGTGGTTTCAGTCCATGTTTGGCTGGCCCAAGGCTGAGTGGAACAGTGCAGAGAGCATCCAGTTCATGATGGCAAAACAGCAACAACTGCGACAGAGGCAACCAACCAACCAGGGGAGCAGACAGCAACAGTGGGAGTCTGTCTCTCTGTCTCTCTTTAAATTCCATTAGGCTCTCTGCCTTAGCCTATCTGCCTCAGGCCACACCTATAATTCCCAGCAGTACTCAGACTGATAATCTCATCAGTACTAAAACACACAATCCCAGTGACTCATGAAAAAGTCTCAATCTATAGAAGTCCCACCGCATGACTGCATGAGGCTTTAGGGGGACAACTAGACACAGACCGTAACACCTGGACTGATAAATCAGTGCATCACAGGATTTCTCAGGAAGCACTATGGCCTCCTTCAAGAGATTCCTACTCCATCACATACAAGTACACAGAAAAGTCTGGAATTTTTTCTTGGTTGTTTTTGCAATATGGAGGACTGAAGCCCAAGGTCTTCACATTGAACTGTATCCCCAACCTTTTTTTTTTTTTAATTTTAAAGAGAAAAAAATTCAAGATAATAAAAGGGTGACAATGGCTAAGACATTGTGTATTGTTTTTAAGTTAGCTACTCAAGAGTAGAAGGTATCAGCATTTAATTGTCCAAAGAATAGCAGCACAAAACTATCTTTTTGATGAACTAAGAGAGATTTATAGTATTAGCTATCATTTTTGTTTTTGCTTTTCCCTTCCTTTTTTCCATCCCTGATCCCAGTTTTTCTTTCCTTTTGAAGTTCTTTCTCATTTTACAGTATATATTGTACATTTTAGATTTTATTTACCATTTCAGTTTCTTACACTAAAGAGACAACATGATGTTTATACATGGGCATCTGGTTTATTTCACTCATGAGTATGGTCCTGAGTTGCATCTTTTTACCTATAAAAATCTTTAGCTTATCCTTTATGGCTGAGTAGTACTCCATCATATAGAAACACTGTATCTTTTTTTTTTTTTTTTTATTAATTCCTGGATTGATAGGCCTTTAGGTTGTTTCTAAGATCTAGCTATCATAAACTGTGCTACTAAAAACATGGGTGCACATATATAACTGTGGTAGAATGTTTTTAATTCCTTTGGGAAGATACCTAGAAGAGGTACCGCTGGGTCAAGTGGGACCTTCAATCATAGTTTTTTGAGAAATCTCCACAATGATTTCCACGGCGATACACCAATCTACACCCCCACTAACAGTGAAGAAGGGTTCCTTTTGCGCTGTAGCCCCTCCAGTATTTGTTATTGGTTGATCTCTTGATAACAGCCATTCTTCCCAGATTGATAAGGACTCTCAGTGCTGTTTTAATTTGCATCTCTCAAATGACCAGTGATGCTGAACATTTTTCATATATTAATGATACTTTGATCTAAGAAGTGTGTATTCATCTCAGATGCTTATTTTTAATTAAATCTTTACATTCAGTAGGTCTGACTTTTTGAGTTCTCTATATGTTCTTGGTAGAAATCATTTGAGAACAGCTGACAACCATTTTTTTTCCCCACATTGTGGGCTGTCTCTTCACTCTCTTGGTAGTTTCTCTTGCTGTGCAAAAGCTTTTAAAAAAGATGAAATCCCAGTTGTTGATTCTTTGTGATAGTTCCTATACAATCAGAGTTCTATTCATAAAGTCTTTGCCTATACCAACATCTTCGAGATTTATTCATTTTATCTTCCAGCAGATTGCATATTTCAGTATTAATATTTAGATCTTTGATATATTTCAAATTTAGTTTAGTGTATGGTAAAAGACATGGGTCTAATTTTACTCAATAGCATATACGGATCCAGTTTTTCCATTACTATTTATTAAAGAAGCTATCTTTCTTCCACTGAATGTGTCTGACACCTTTGTCAAATGTGACTGAGCATGTCCAGAACTGTTGCTGTATCTTCTAGTCTGTTCCATTGATCTTCAAGTATGATTTGTTTTTTGCAGTACCACAGGTTTTTTTTGTTTTTGTTTTTGTTTTGTTTTTGTCTTTTTTTGAGACAGGGTCTCACTATGCAGTTCAGGCTGGCCTTGAACTCACTTTTGTAGCCCAGGCTGGTCTCAAACTCGCATTGATCCTCCTGCTTCAGCCTCTGAAATGCTGGGATTACAGGTGTGCGCCACCATGTCTGGCTAGTATCACACTGTTTTTATCATAGTAGTTTTATAGTATAATTTAAAGGCAGGGATTGTGATGCCTCTTGCCTTATTTTTACTGCCCAGAATTGCTTTTGCTATTCTAGATCTCTTCTGGTTCAAAATGGATTTTTGGATTGTTTTTTTCTAATTCTGTAGGATATAATATGAGAACTTTGATCAGAATTGCATTAAATCTATGTATTTGGAAATATAGCCATTTTCACTTCCTACTCAAAAGCAAAGGATATCTTTCCATTTTCTGACATTCATTTCAATCTCCTTTTTGTGAGAACTGTAGTTTCAATGCAGACATCTTTTACATTCTCCATTAGATCAATTCCTGAGTATTTCAGCTTTTTAGATGCTTTTGTGAAAGGTGTAATTTCCCTAAGTTCTCTCTCAGGAGTTTGTTATTTGTGTACAGGAAGGCTACTGATTTTTTTATTTTGACTTTGTATCTAAGTTACTGAATTTGCTTATTAAACATAGAAGTTTTTAGTGGCATTTTGGGGCCTATGTATAGTATGTCATCTGTAAATAAAATATTTAACTTTTTCTTTTCCTATTCTTACTCCTTCTCTCTTTTCTAATTGCTCAAGCTAAAGTTTCCAGAACTATGTTGAGTAAGAGTGGAGTCAGTGGACATCCTTGTCTTAATCCTGATCTTAGAGAGAAAACTTTCCATTTTTGTCCATTTATGATGATGTTGGCTATTGGTTTGTCATAGATGGCTTCTATCAGAATGAAATAAAGACTATCTGTTCCAATTTTCTGAAGGTTTCTTTAATCATGAATGGATACTGAACTTTGTCAAAAGCTGTTACTATTTACTATTGAGATGAATATATGATTTTTGTCCTTGAATCTGTTAATATGACTACATATATTGATTTATGTATTGTTATGGTTTATGTCTAATTGTCCCCCCAAAGTTTCATGCAGTCATTGAGCTGGGACTTCTGTATATTGAGACTTGACTCGTGAGTCACTGGGGTTATGTGTCTTAGTACTGATCTAAAGTTTGAGACTTGATCCATGATCCCTGGGATTATGTGTTTTAAGTACTTCTGGGATTATGGGTGTAGCCTAAGGAGGACAGCTGAGGTGGAGAGCCTGAATGTAATATGAACAGAGACAGACTGAAACTGTTGCTGCCTGCTGCCCTAGTTGGTCAATTGCCTCTGTCGTGATTGTTGGTGTTCCGCCGCCATGACCTGGATGCTCTCTGCCCTGTTCCACTCAGTCTTGGGCCAGCCAAATATGGACTGAAACCTCCAGTAACTGTGAGCTAATAAACCTTTCCTTCCTTCATTTTGAGTGTCAGGTATTTGTCCCAGCAATGAGAGAAGAGTAACTAAGACATGTATGTTAACCTATCCCTGCATTCCTTGAATGAATCCCACTTGGTCGTGGTGTATAATCTGATAATTTGATGTATTGTTTGCCAGTATCTTATAATATGAGGGAGTTTTTTTCTTGTTGTTTTTTTTTTTTAATTTAGTGTAGGTGGGGCCGGGGAAATAGGTCAGTAGAATCAGTGCTTGCGTGGCAAGCACAAGGGCCTGAGTTCAATCCTTGGTCTTGCAAAAAAATAAATAAACAAACAAATGAATAAAATAAAAATAAATGTAGTATAGGGGTCCTGCAGACTGGCACACTTGTTTAAGCATCTGCTCAGGCAAATGCAGTCAGGCTCAGGGGACCTGGGTTTGATCCCCAGCTCTACAAGCCTTACCCACCATGCCCTGAAGGCATCATCAGACAGACAAAAAGAAAAAAAAAAAAAAAGGCCTTAAACTTAGGACAGGGTCTACAGGGTATACAGGGTCTCACTACATAGATTAGACTCGTAGTGATTCTCCTGTTTTCAGCCTCCCAAGTGCTGGAAATATAGGCACACGCCACCATACCCAGTATCAAGGGCTGTCTCAGCACACCTCCATGGCAGGGCCAGCATGGCATAGCATGGCACAGCATGCCATGCCTAGGATTGAACCCCAGCTGCTGTTCTTTGCCAAAGCAGGTACTTTAGTCTGCTAAGCTATCTTCTTTGCCAGTATCTTATTAGGCATTTTTGCATCGACATTCATTATGGAGACTGGCTTGTAATCCTTTTTCTTGGTTCAGTCCTTCTCTACTTTTGTTATCACAGTAATGCTTGTTTCCAGGAATCAATATGAGAATACTGCTTTCCTTTCAATTTCATTAAAGCATTTGAAAAGTAATGGTTTAGGTCTTTTCTAAATTTCTTATATAATTCAGCAGAGAAAGTGTTAGGACTTGGGCTTTTCTTTGTTGGTAGGTTTTTAATTACATCCTTGATTTCAATAATTGATATTGCTTTACTTAGGATTTTTATATGTTGTTTATTAAGCTGTGTAATTCATACATATCTAGGAATCTGTCCATTTCTTCTGCGTTTTCCATTTTACTAGAATAAAGTTTTTAAAGAAAAAAATATATATATTTTTAAAAAGTTTTCAAAATAGGTATATAAGATCTTCTGGAGTTCTGCAGGGTCCATTGTGATTTCATCTTTCTCTTTCCTAATTGCATAGATTGAGTCTTTTCTTTCCTTGTTTTGATAAGATTGGATAAAGGTTTGTGGATTTTATTTAATCTTTTAAAAAACCAATTCTTCCATCCATTGATTCTTTCCATTGTTTTGTTAGTTTCCAATTCATTAATTTGTGCTCAGATCTTTGTAATTTTCTCCTACCTATGAGCTTTTGGCTTAGCCTGCTCTTCATTTAAAAGTTTGTTTGCACTTGCTGTTTTCCTGATATGGGTATTCATTGTTATGAATTTCCCTCTAGGACTGCTTTCATTGTGTTCCATAAGTTCTAGTATGTTGTACTGTCGCTATCACTTAATTGTATAAACTGATTTCTTCTTTAATTTCATCTGTGACCCTACTGGTTGTTCAGGAGGGTACTATTTAATTTCTATGTGTTTATGAAGTACTTGTGATTTCTTTGGGCATTGATTTCCAATTTTGTCGCACTATGGTCTGATAATATGCATTGAATCATTTCAATTCCTTTGCATTTACTTAAGCATATTTATGAGCTAGTATGTATTCCATTTGGGAGAATGTCCCATGTGCAACTGAGAATGTGTATTCTGATGCCGTTGAGTGGAACACTCTGTAGACATCTAATAAGTCCATTTAATGAAAGTCTGCTTCAGGGATAGGGAAATAGCTCAGTGATCTAAGTACCTGCCTGGCAAGTATGAGGTCCCAAGTTCAATCCCCGGTACCACAAGCTGTGTTGGCTCCAGAACCACGTGTGGTGGCACACACCCATAATCCTAGCACTGGGGAGGCTAATATAGGAGGACCACTATGAGTCCAAACTGAATAATGAGACCCTTATTAAAAAAAATGTATTTAAAAAGTTTGGTTTAGTTCTAGTATTTCATTGACTGCTTATGTAGTTGATCTGTTTGACAGTAGTGAGATCCCCCAATATGATTGTATTAGTGTTTCATTTTTCATGCCTATTAATATTTGTTTTATAAAGTTGGGTACATTGGTACTTGTTGCATATATATTCATGATTCTTATCTGTTCCTCTTGCTCTGTTCCCTTTACAAGAATGTAGTGACTTTCTTAATTTCTTAACCAATCTTGGCTTGAAATTCACTTTGTCTGCAAATAGAATAACTACTCTTTTTTCTGGTTCCTATTGCATGGAGTATGATTTTCCATCCTTTGACTTTCAGTCTATCAATTTCTTCTTGAATTAAACGTGCTTCTTTTATGCAACATATTGTTGGATCTTGCTTCCTGATCTATTCTGCCAGTTATATTGGTGAATCAAGACCATTAATATTGATGGTTATAATTGACAGGTACTGACTTATCCATGTCATGCTATTTTCCTATTGGCTTCTCCTCTTTCTCCCCCTTCCCTACATTTGTCTGCCTTGCCTGGTGGATTCCTGCTGTTGGGGTTCATGGAATTGTAGTCCTTGTTATAGCTTTCTAGAATGTCTGTCAAAACATTTTAGAGTGCTACCAAACCATTCTGTTTTACAAAAAAATTTTTAAGAGTTGGGAATTTAGCTCAGCACCACCTGGCAAGAGTGACGTCATGAGTTCCACTTCTGGTACCAGGGGAAGAAAATTAAATTTTGAGTCAAGATTTCCCTAGTTCACTCTGGCCAAACTCAAACTTGTTGTTTTTCAGTACTTACAGTGTAACTGTATTATATTCCTGTTTATATGCACCAATCTTACCTCTCAATCGGTAGTTATTTGCTATTCTCAAATGTCTTCTTCCAAGAGTCCTGGATATAGAAAACTATCAAAGTGATCACTACTAGAGACTGATTTTCATTAAAAAGCCACATTCCACTTTGTTTCTTAAAAGCCCCAGATTATCACAATCCTTACCTGACAGTTCAAACTGATAGATGGCCTGTGTGGCTTTTACAACATCGTCACTGAGAGCATCCTTAACAATTCTAAATGTTTCTTCCACAGGTCCCGAATGTGGCTTCACTTGTGCCTGCAATTTCTCTTCTTTTAATTCTGGAGCAGCACCTGTAAAATATTACTCATGTAAGTGACTTAAGGCCACAGCGGTGTACAGCCACACACCGAATTAATTAATCAGCAAGACACATATGCCATCAAATAAGACTTCAAACATAAATAACCAAATAAATGTATGTAACATTCAGATCAAACTGTTGCAGGAGCAGCCATAGTCACGACTGTCAATGTAAACAGTTTGTGAAAGGCTCACCTTTAGGTTAGTTTACAAAGGACAAAGCCAAACCACTACTAAACAATACAATGCTTGAAATAATCAAACCTAAACAAAACTACTGGCATCACTCTTTTATATCCTTTTTGAGTTCTAAAAACAAGTGAGAAAATCAGGAAACTGGGCTGGTAAGATGGTTCAGTGGTCTAAAGCACCTGTTTAGGAAAGATTAGGCAACTGCAGGGACTGTGGTTCAATCCCTGGCACCACCTGCGGCACCAGCCCCACCCCCAGGGCAAGCTGAGCTGGCCATAATACAAAAAACAAAACAAAACAAACAAAAACCTAGGAAACTGAGGCAGGGGATCAGTATGCATTCAAGCCCAGCCTGAACTACATAGAGATGCTGTCTTTTAAAAATAAATATTAAATAAATAAATAAATAAATAAATAAAATAAACAAAAATCAAATGAAAAAAAAGAAAATTCTGAAATCAGAAAAGATGGAGCTCCAAATTACCAACTTGGAATGAGTGGATGTAGAGAGTTTAGCTGGAATCAACAGCCAAGAGAACTGTGTAACCACTTTACTTCTAATCTAAATTTATTTGCCTAATGGTTTAACCCATGTGTTGACCTACACCCGACTGTAAGAGATTAGAAATGTTCTGCAAGTAGAGCTCATGTGAACATGGAGGACAGCCTGCTCCAGAAGAGAGATGTGTAGAAGAGTCTCAGCTACACAAGCTCAGTTCTTCTCCTTTTGTTACTTCCACTGGTGCCTCCCACTGGATTAAAAAGAAAGGCCAAACTGTTAGCCTCTGGAAGGTCTTCTAGCTGAAAACCTCAAACTAGGATGGACGTTTCCTGCCATTTTTTAACCTGAATCAATTTAACCCACTTGTTATAACACTTCTGTATATAGTTAGCCTGGGGAGAGAAGACCAGTTGATAGGACTCTTCTCCCATCTCCTGATACTGTTTCCTAAATTAGTCTCTGTTGCTTTGTTTCTTTTGGAATTGTATATGGAAAGCTTAGAGCTAACCCCAGAAATGAGTTAAGAAGAATTCACTAATCAAATTGATTCAAGCCCAAACTCCCATCTTGTGGTCCAATACAACTAATCCAAGGTTATAAAATTAAATCTAATTGATGACATAATGACAATCCATACATATAATAAATATAAACTTGCCAGGCATGATGGCATAGGCTTGCAATCCCAACTACTTGGGAGACTGAGGCAGGAGGATCAAAAGTACAAGGCCAGCCTAGGCAATGCAGACCCTCTCCCAAAATAAAATGAAGGACTGGGGATGCAGATTAGTAATAGAGTGTTTGCTTGGCAGGCACAAGGAACATGATTCTACTTCCAGTAAAAAAAATGCAAGAAATAAATGAATATAAACTGCCTTCAATTATGTTTGGAATGGAACAAAAAAATTTCCCCTGTACCTCAATGAAACAGCTAATACTGTATAACTTTTGTAATATTTACATGCACTATTCTTTCCAATGTATCCTTTTTATTTATTTTATTTATTTATTTAGTCTTTTTGAGACAGGGTCTCACTATGCAGTTCAGGCTGGCCATGAACACACTTTTGTAGCCCAGGCTGATCTCAAATTCACATCAATACTCCTGCCTCAGCCTCCCAAGTGCTGGCATCACATGTGTGTACCACCATGCCCAGAATAATATACTTTACCTTTTGTGTGTGTGTGTGTGTGTGTGTGTGTGTTTTAGGAAAGGGCCCTACAGGGTCTCACTAGTAGATTGGGCTTATAGTGATCCATCTGTTTAAAGCCCCCCAAAAGCTGGGATTACAGGTGCGTGTCACCATGCCCAGTCTCAGTTGCCATTTTAGCCTATCCCAGGGGCAGGGCCAGCACGGCAGGCCCAGGGATCAAACTCCCAGCCCCTGCACCTGGCAAATGTACTCAAGGGTAACAAAGGGACACTGACACAAGTTATTTTGTTTGTTTTTTGAGAAGTTTCACTCTGAAGCCCAGTCTGACTTCAAACTCTCAATCTTCCCTCACTGGGCTCCAAAATGTTGAGATGATAGGTATTATAGGTATATAATACCACACCAAGCTGATCATGTTATTTAGAAACCCTAAAGACACTTGCCAAGAGATAAATTGCACAATTTTAAAAACTGAGATATTTATGTATTTTAATAATAAAAGGGCAGTGAATGAGGTAATCAGTACTGTCCAAAGGTATATAAGCCTTGATGAAAATTTACTTTTATGTGTCAGAAGCCTTAAAATGTCTTTCCCTTTGGCCAGGTAATCCCAGCACTAAGGAGGCTGGGGCAGGAGGATCACAGGAGGTTCAAACTCAGCCTGGACTACACAGTAAGTTCAAAGCAGCCTGAACTATAGAGCAAGATCTTCTCTCTTAAAAGAAAACAGAAGGGCCAGCCAGATAGCTCAGCTGACTAAAGAGCCTGCATAGGCAGAGCACAGCAACCAGGTTTGATCCTCATCAATCACCCTTGTGCTGTGCCAGCTGCACCCCTTGGGTGCACTGAGATGTGGACTGAGACTGGGCGTGGTGGCATGTGCCTATAATCACAGCGTTTGGGAGACTGAAAACAGGAGGATCACCTGTAAGTCTGATCTGTGTAATGAGACCTTGTAGACCCTGTAGACCCTGTGCTTAAAAAAAAAAAAAAAAAGAACAAAATGTTTTTCCTTTTCCATAATTATCTACTCATGCTCTATAAGAAAATCACAGGGGCTGGGGTGATAGCTCCATGGCACAAGTGCCTGCTAGGCAAGTGCAAGGTCGTGACTTCAAACCCTGGTCCCACAAAAAAAAAAAAAAAATCACAAGGACCAAACCAGTGCAATAACATTTATAAAATGAAACAACTACAAACCATTAAATACAAGGAGACACAATGCTAAGTTATCTTTTACTATGTTGTTTTTGAAGACATGGAAAATATCCACAATATAAGTAAAAAGAATATGTATGCAATTTGCCAGGCGTGGTGGCGCATGCCTGTAATCTCTGCACTTGGGAGGCTGAGGCAAGAGGATTGGTGTGAGTCTGAAGCCAGCCTGGACTACAAAAGTGAGCTGTAAGCCAGCCTGAACTTCATATCGAGATCTTGCCTCAAAAAGACAAAAAAAAAAAAAAAAAAAAAAGAATATCTATGCAATTAAATGCAATATCTAACCCAGTAAAACACTTATTTGTGGGGGTGAATTTTCAGTTACATTTGCAAATAAAAAAGTAGCTACATGGAAATATACCTAAATACAAAAGATTGTGACTACTCTTCTATTAAAACTATTAAAGCCAAGCATGGTGGCACATGCCAGTAATGCCAACTACTCCCGAGGCTGAGGCAAAAAGATCATAACTGAAGTCTAGCATGAACAGTTAGCAAGACCTTATCTCAGAAAAAAAAAAAAAAAAAAAAGTATGAAAAGGGTGAGGTTGGTTAAGTGCAAGGCCCAGGACACAAATCCCACTTCTGCAAAAACCAAAATTTAAAAAAATCCTTTTTAAAAAAAAATCTCACAAAGGTGACCAAATACAATACATAGAAAAGTTAGTTTCCACTTTCTTTCTTTCTTTCTTTCTTTTTTGTGAGACCAGGGATTGAACTCAAGAGTCCTTGCGTTTGCCAGGCAAGCGCTTATTCTACTGAGCTATCTCCCCAGCCCCTCATCTTCTTTATTTATAACTTGTCTTTTTCCAGAAGGCATTTGTAAAATTTGCTTAATTAAACACAATTCAAAAATGAAGTGAAAGCTAGGTGTAGTGCCATATATCTGTAATCCCAGCACTTGGGAGGCTAAGGATTGCTGTGAGTTTGAGGCCAACCTGGGCTACACAGTGAGTCCAAGGCCAGCCTGAACTAGTCTGACTGTCTCAAAAAATAAACAAATAAATAAAAAAATTTAAAAATTTTAAAAGAATGAATTAAAATAAATTAAATTAAAATAAAAAGGAGGTAGCTCTGTAGCACAGTGCTTTCCCAGCATGTGCTAAGTACCACATTCAATCTCCAATTTGCTAAAAAGAAAAAAAGAATACTGAAAAGGAATGAGACAGATTTTAAAATGACAACTGGAATGCTCAGCAATTTACGCAAGGTTACCCAATGGCAGGAAGCACACCAGAAATTTAAATCCCAGGCCGTCTGACTGAAGAGTCTGTACCTTTATCCTCTTGATAACAGTTCCTCCACATTTCATTCTATATCTGGTTATCTAATTCTATACTACCAACATAAAGGTAAGACACAGAAGCAAGATCTGAGCTCATCAGAATGCCCCAACCATTGACTGCCAGAGCACAGGGAACAAAGACACGGGCTTCCTCTGTGTTTTCATGGGAAGGAATATATTTAGATTTAGTGGTTACACTTAGACAGGACTACATTTGTGATGTATGTAAATGCTGCAATCCTTCCTTAACTGGTGAGTAGTCCAGGTGTTCCCTATATTAATCAAGATATATCATCTCTACTATTTGGAGTGTCAAAAAAATTGCAGCAAAAACATGAGTTTAGCCCTGAAAGACATTTGCCAAGAGATAAACTGCATTACCTATGGAGTATTTAGACATATGCATGAAGAGCTGGCACAAGCAAATGAAGCTTTAGGATACAAAAACCAATCTGCAAATACATCTTAAAGGTGTAGTAGACTAGAAATCTGTAAATTTAAATGAGAAAGAGACCCAGTATTTGAATAACTTAAAAAGGAAAAAGACATATGACTAACAGCCCCTAGCAGTGCTCTCCTAACTTAACTCTAAAGTATGAAAATGTACTAAAAAAGGGCTGAGAGTGCAGCCCAGTGGTAGACCACTTGCTTAGCATACACAAGGCCTTAGGTTTGGTCCTACACTGAAAAAAAAAGAAATACTTAAAAGAACACAAACATCAAACATTCCCTAGTTGACACACAATCTACTATCCAAACCTAGAAAAATATGTTTAGTAATTAAGATACATAGGCTCAACCCAAGACATGTAGGCTTGCTTATGCTTTGCCTCATGAAAGATATCAGAAGAGAAATAGCTCTGTCCATCTAAACAAAGGAGAGAGGCAGTTACAATTTAAACCACTGGATCAGCATCTGGGCTGTACCAACTGGAAGACTATGCACTGCCCCTCTGTTACAAGTGCTGACTCTTAAAAAGACTCAGCATGCATCTTTGTTTTCTTATTTCATATCCAAGTTTAAAAGCTTGATGCTTCCAAGTAAAAGAGGGGTCAGACAGTTGGTAACACAATATAGAAACGATCCCTAAAAGTATATCCTTGGGTCAGACAGCTGGGAAAGGTAGGCATCCTAGGCCAGAGCCTTCTAGGAAGCACATGTCCTAAGCACAGATGACACAAGACAGAGGAGGAGGAACCTTGGTAGCAGTGATGCTGGAGAGAGGCCTCCTGGCAGAGAAGAGAATGGAGGTCCCATGTCAGTGAGCCCTGTATACTGGCCCTGGCTATGTGTCCAACAGGTTCAGAGAGAGCATTTCCAACAGATGGACAGGGAGCAGGACCTCAAGCACCCTTAATATACCTGGTACCACACAAGCTCTGGAGAGATCTCCTCATAGGAGCAGGGATTAACAGGAAAGAAACATAACCTGATGGGAAAAAATAATATAGCACAAGGATAACAGAAGAAAAGTCTGTTTCTAAAAATAATTTACCGGAACACCATAAGACCTTCTCCACATACAAGCTACATGATTTAGATGATTACACTGTGGGGCTTCTGACTGTAATAAGTGAACCCCTCTGGTGGAGGATGCTGACGAGGGACACTGCATGTGTATGGCACAGACTACGTGGAGTTCTCTGGGTACCTTTCTCGCACTTTTATTGTCAACCTAAAGCTGCTGTTCTGAAAGTTAAAGTCTTAAGAACACACTATATGAAACAGATACAGAAAGTCACACGATTGGCTGTGACAGGATAAGGAGACAACAGGATAAAGTAAAATAGAAAGTAGGTGAGTTGGGAAACAAAAGCACAACAGCAAAATTAAGCAATATGGAACAGAACACGGAACAAAGTGAAGTGTAGAAAAATCTCGTCCAATTGTTCTCTACACAGGATACACCTGACAAGGTTTGCCAGGAGAGAGAGAGAGAGAGAGACAGAGACAGAGACAGAGACAGAGAGGGAGAGAGAACAAAACAAAACAACCATCATGGTGTAATGAGAGGTGGTACTAACTGCAGAGGAAAGGAAAGGGCAGGTAGGTGAAAAAAAAGCCAAAAAAGTATTACTGAGGAGAATCCAGGACAGATGAGCAGAGACCACTCAAACTACAATAAACAAAGGAAGACAAGCGTAAGGTAAGATAGCAAGAAAGCAAGGAATGGGAGGGGCGGAGAGGGGCAGGGCAGGGTAGGGAAGGGAGAGGGGAGGAGTGGGGAAGAAAGGCTTCACTTTGTGTCAGTGGGGAGTGGAGATGGGACGGTTAATGAAATAAATGACCACATTATGTTATTCCCCTTCTAAGTACCTTCCTGAGTTACAGACACTGTATTACAGTGATACATGTACACCCATGTTTATAGCAGCACAATTCTTAATAGCTAAGCCTTGGAAGTAGCCTGTATGCTCAGCAACAGATAAATGGATAAAAATATGTGGGGCCTGTGAGATAGCTCAGTGGACTAAGCACCTACTTAAGCAAGCACAGGGGCTGGGGTTTGATCCCCTGCACCACATGCTGCAATCAGCCCTGCCCCTGGACACCTTGAGCTGCTCAGAGACCATGCATGATGGCACATGCCTATAATCCCAATGCTGAGGAGGCTGAAAACAAGAGGATCACTACCAGTCCTAGCTGTAAAGTGAGACCCTATAGCAAGTGAATTAAAAAAAGAAAGAAAAGAAAATGTGGTATTTTTATGTAGTGGACTATTATCAAAAAGGATAGGCTTTGAGTCATCTGTGGCAAAATGGATATACCTTGGGACCATAAGGTGGACTAAATAAGACACACAAGCTTAAATCTCACTTGGTTTCTCTTATATAAGAGCAAAATAGAGGACAGCAAGATGGCTTAGTGGTCTAAAGTACCTGCTTAGGCAAGCTTAGACAACCGCAGGGAACATGGTTCAATCCCTGGCACCACATGCTGTGCCAGCCCCACCCGTGGGCAGGCAGAGCCGACCATAAAAAAAAAAGCAAAATAAAGGATAGATAATAGGAAATAGGGAGATGTATTTTTTTGCAAAAGGGAAGGAATCAAGAAATTGAAGGAGGAGGCAGGGAGGGGAACAGAGGGGGATGAAAAAAGAACTAAAACATGTCCATGTACCAACTCCCATGAGGAATGTCATTATTTACTACAAACATAGACTAATAAAAAATAAAAACAAATAAATATAAAAAATGTACCTAAAACCACATGTACAGTTTAAAATGATATAAATTAACCTATATAATAGTCTCTGAAGGTAAACTAGAAAGGAAACATTCAATGAATCCATGTATGGATATGAAAAGTCATGTAAAAGACAAGGTAAAAAGACCTAACTTAGATCCCAGATATACTGGACTACTGCCTGTATGTATAATCACTATACCTTAACTATTTTTTCCCCATTTATGTATTTGGTACAGGGTCTCACTATGTAGATCAGACTCCTAGTGATTCTCCTGTTTTCAGCCTCCCCTATGCTGGGAGTACAGTTGTGTACCACCACTTCTGGAGTCACTCACAGCTCCACATGTGCCAGGGGAGGGGCTGGCATGGCTTACAGGACCTGGGATTGAACCCTGGTCCCTATGCTTCCCAAAGCTGGCACTTAGTCCAATGAGCTATCTTGCTGGCCCCTAAAAGATTACTATTGATATTGCTGGAACCAGAATAGAACAAAACAATGATATGCTATGTTTCCTTTGATGGCACATACACTAAAATTAGTATGATGTGGAGAAGATTAGCATGGCCCCTGAACAAGGATGACATGCATACTTGTGAAGCATTCTGTATTTTTATATTTAAAAACAAAAAAGAAGTCGCCACACATGGTGGGTGGCACATGTCTGTAATCCTAGTGCTTGGGAGGCTGAAAACAGGAGAATCACTATGAGTCTGATCTACATAATGACACCCTTTACACATTGTAGACCCTAAATACATGAAAAAAAAAAAAAAAGGATATTCAGATCTCTTTAAGCACACTGGATAGGACATAGGCTTTGGTTTATTTTTATTTATTTATTGTTTTGGCGGGACAGGAGTTTGAACTCACGACCTTACACTGCCAGGCAGGCACTTGTGCCACAGAACTATCTCCCTAGTGTAGGACACAGGCTTTGGAATCAGAGCAACAAGTTTAGGTCTTGGCTCTTCCACCCTCTATCTGCGTGATGATAGCTGACAGGAAGGTTAAAAACACAGCATATATGATGTAACTTGCACAGTCTTTGACACAGAGTATTGTTCAATAAGTATTCGTTGAATGAACAGAATAAAGACACAATCTGAGTGGTCCTTATTTAAATCTTGGCATTTATTTATTTATTTATTTAGCAGTATTGGGGAGTGACCTCAGGACTTTGCTCTTGACAAAGGTACTTATGCTACTGAGCTATCTCCCCACACTAAATCTTCAAATTTAAATGAAATGGGGTGGCAGGGAGATAGCTCAATGGTGTAAGTGCCTGCCCAGCAAGCACAAGGACCTGAGTTTGATCCCCAGTACCGTATGCCATGCCAGTCCCAGCCCCAGGCATGCGGAGCCTGCAACCTAGTCCAGGCATGTTGGCACACACCTGTAATCCCAGTTCTGGGAAGGCTAAAACAGGAGAATCACTACCAGTTTTAGCTACATTGCAAGATCCTATAACAAACACATAAATTAAAAAAAAAAAATATGAGACTGGTTCAGGTATGTTTTTCTCCAAAAGATAAGACTTCGTCTTAGGCCAGTAAGCAAAAAATCATGATATGAGGCTTATCTACCTTGAAGATTATACCTTTAAAGACATTATAAGACCCTAGGAAACTTATTTCTGCCTTTCTCTAAGAGACTTTTTGAAAAAAGGGCTGCTTTTTTTTTTTTTTTCTGGTTTTCATATATCCAAATGAGAACGAAATCAAAGATTTGTTTTTTAAAAGGGTATCTCTGGGTGGTGGGATTGGGAGTTACTTTTTTTTTGCTATAGTTTTCAAAACTTTGTGAACTCCTATTATAAAAAAGAAAAGTTACTCTTTTTATTATGAAAGCAATTTTTTTAGATTACAACAACAATTTGAACAAAGAAAAGACAGACACAAAAAATATAACTAAACAGAAAATAAGACATGGCACTAAAGTGCCTTAGGTTGAGGTCCTATAGATTTGATAAAGATATAGGGGAATTTATTCATAAATTTTCTGCCTTCTTAAAAAAATATCTGTGATCATGTATGAGGTTCATGGAATCTCTGAGATAAAAAAAAGGTAGGGCTCAGAAAAAAGACAGCCATTCTTGTTAACTCTGAGAGCAATTCTTCCCACAGGTATTGGTTTCTTTAAACATCTTTCAGGAAGTCGCTGGCACCTTGCCAGAACCAAAGGACTGTAAGGTATACTCCAAACCAATTCAAGGGGCCATTGTTTTTGAGTCACAGAAACAAATGAAAGCAAAAGCCTCCTTGAAGTTAATTTCATTTACACTCACAACAGCTCAGTGAAAAAACTGTGAGGTATATTTTGATATGATATACTTTTCCTCAAAATGAAGTGACAGCAATACGAAATGCCTAGACAGGGTTTTAAGAAAAACAAAACTTCAATAGACAACTATTTTTTAAAAACCCAAAACAAACATGAGCTGAATATTATGGTGCACACCAGTAATTTCAGCACTCAGGAGGCTGAGGCAGAAGGGCTGACAATTCAAGGCCAGCCCAGGCTGCAAAACAACATATCATGAGCATCTTACTGGTACACAATTTTTTCTTTTTTGGCTAGAATTCTTTCAGAACTTGCTTAACTTGTTTAGCTAAATTACAAAGTGGTTCAGAAGCAGAGGCAGAAATCTGACTGTCACGTGATCAATTCCGTGTTTTGGAAGTTACAATCTGTATCTTCATAAAATACAGTTTAGATCTTACCCTTTGATCCCATATTGTTCATAACTGCATCAGGATGTTCGTCTAAGAAAAAATCTGGTAACAGAGGATGACCTGAAAAATTGAACCCAAAATAATAAGATTAACATAAAAGTAATAATGCATTAAGATTTTAATATCTGTTATATAAACATTATGTATATTTCTAAGGTCATCTTAGAGCAATAGAAAACTTTCTAAAAGAACTGTCAGGCTACTTGATCTTAATTAATTTTCCTGTAATTCAGTTTTCCTCTTCTTCTATGACAAACTTCATCTTCAAAATAAAATTAAAGGCCGGGCATGGTGGCTCACGCCTGTAATCCCAGCATTCGGGAGGCTGAGGCAGGAGGATTGGTGCGAGTTTGAGACCAGCCTGGGCTACAAAAGTGAGCTCATGGCCAGCCTCAACTGCATAGCGAGACCCTGTCTCAAAAAGACAAAAAAAAAATTAAAAAAAAATCATGTTATAAACTAGTATGCTGGCACACACCTATAATCCCAGCATTCAGCAGTCTGGCAAGAGCCTAAGCCTGAGCAACTCAGTGACTAAGACAGGCACTGTCTCAAAATAAGAAATAGAAAAACAACTGGGAATACAGCCCAGTGTGAAGGTCCTCATTCAACTCCAGGAGGGGGAGGGGAATCACCCTTTATGTAAAGTCTTCACCTCCATTCTAGCCTTTGTCCTCCTTATTCTTATTACCTTTCCACCCTCTAAATACTTAGGAACTCATTTTTTAACAAGGCTACATGAGCAGAGTCTTCATTAGGAAGGGCGTACTTCTACACATCAATGTATTTGAGTCTTTTCTCTATCATGAAAACCAAGTTATCATCTTCCACTGGCAAAGCTATGGCTAAAAAATTAATTACCTTTCACATGATAAGCAAGCCTTCCACCACTGAACTACATACTTGGTTGTTTTTCTTTTTTTTTTTTTTTTTTTTTTGACAAGGTCTTGCTAAATTGCCTAGGCTGACCTCAAGTTTATAATCTTTCTACTTCAGACTCCCAAGTGCAGGGATTACAGGCAAACATCACCAAATCCAGCTAGTTAATTATCTTAACATGACACAGATACCTGCAAGACATATGTATGCCAGATCTAAAGGCCAAAAAGCTTCCCAAACTGTAGTAAAATCAGATACTAATCATCTCCAAAGATTAAACAAATTTCTGGGGGCCAGCAATAAATTGACATTTGTATCAACTGACATCCTCATATCTCAGTCCTAATCATATTAAGTTTTTAATACTAGGGAGCTGGGGAGATAGCTCTGTGGCATAAGTGGCTGCCTGGCAAGTGCAAAGTCATGAGTTTGAATCCTGGTCCCACACACACAAAAATAAAAAAGTTTTCAATACTAAAATATGATTGTTAAGTACACAGAATTTTAAATTTTCTGTATAATGATACTTTGACCTCAGAACCTAAAGTGATCATTACATTGCACTCAGTCCTGGAAGAATGGAGTCTGGTTTAGATTTTGCTACTTATTAGCCATCTGCTCTTACACAAAGGGTTAATTTCTCTGGAATTAGTTTTCTACTTACAATGTTAGCTGATGAATATTGTGTATGTGCTACATGCTTATGTTCTGCCCAAATATGTTATGTATGTTGCGATATATAGTTCTAACAGAAATCCTGTGTGGAAATGAACATTCTCTTAACTTTACAATAAGGAAATCAAGGCTCAAAGCTATCTGTGGCTATATCAAAACCACAGATGATATACATAGAGAGAGAGAGGTAGCTAGAAAGATATAGATACATTATTAAATAAAATCATGATTTTGATTTTTAAAAGACCAATTTTACAAACTAATTTTCATTTTTGGTTTCAGAGTTTGGAAATGGCTGGTAAGTGATGACCTGCCTTTGTGTACCACTTCAAAAAAGCCTCAACTCACCTTTTATTTGTTCTTTCTCTCATACATAGTGCTGGTGTGGAGCCAGGCATGGTGGCACACATCCCGGTACTCCTCCCTGCACTAGGGAAGCTGAGCTTACAGGGTTGTGACAAGTTCAAGACCAGTTTAGGTTACATAATGAGTTCAAGGCCAGTCTGAACCAAACAGTGGGACCCTATCTCAACAAACAAAACAACTCATGTGGTGTGGAGTTTTCCCCTCAATGGAAAGTTTTTAAGGAACATATTCTTTTCATAATCATACACACATACAGTTGTGTTCAATGCAGAAAATGTAAGAAAATACATCAATACTTTCAAATGCTGTACATTACCTGGTTTAACTGCATACACATCAAAATTTTTTATTCCTTCTTCTTTTAAGATATTTTCATCAATAATAAAGTTGCCAGTAAAGTTTTTTGGCTTTTTAAAAATGGAATATGCAGCATCTGCAATTATCTCCGCTTTTCGACACTGGCTTTCAATACCCGATCCTCCCAGCATGTCCATAGCAGCAGTGTGTATAGCTGTCAAGAAAACACCCATGTGCACACATAACTCCAAATCAAGTAAGACAACTATGAAAGTAACAAGTAACTCTTGCTCTTCAAAATTTCCAAGGATAATCTCCTCCCTTCTCAGATAGAAACAGAGTCCAAAAATCTCACTGGATTTCTTAAATGTTCTACAGGCACAACTCCCTTACTCTGTAGAATGCTACCTCATACAGAATTCCTTCATGAGAATCTCAGCAAAACTAACGTTCCTATGTAAAAGGTTCAAGAATACAGATGGTGTTCTTGAGAGTCAAGTACAGTAGAAAAGGCAGTGGCCTAAAAAGGCAGTGGGTGGCATGTTTGTATCAGCTGTGAAATGGCTTCTAGCCAGCAAATTTAACACCTTCAGACTTCAGTTTTCTGTCTGTAAATGTAGGGCTTCTTTTCCTAACTTTATTATGCCTTCTTCCCCTGTATTAGAAAAGACAGATCAGAAATCGCACCGCTGGGAGCTGAGCCTGCGCGCCCACCGCGGGTAAGCTCCCTGCGCCCCTCTGCCCCGCCTCTGCGTTCCCGCGACTAACTTCCTGTTCCAGCCCAGACCCAAATCTCACCGCTGGGAACTGAGCCCGCGCACCTGCTGGGTCAGGATCCTTGGCCTGCCTTCCCTCCCCCCACCCCTTTTTTTTTGAACCCCTCCAGTCCAACCTCCAGCACCGAACCCATCAAACATCTTGTCTGGCAACCGATCTGGTCCACGAGCCTACCAGGACTATTAAATCCCAAAGCTCCACCTCCACCTACAGACCACATCCGCCAGGATTCACAAAAGCTAGCAGCCAGAGCCCCAACACAAGAGTCAGGAACCTCTGTAGAAGAACCACCTTGGAGTCTCCAGCCCAAACGCCCATAGACACAGCATAACACCACCAAAGTGCAGAGGTCGCTTCCACACAAAATGATAACAACAAGGAGTAGGAGGCAATCTCAGGACCCATGCCCACCCAAACCAAATACAGAAGACACTATCATGGAAGAAAATGAGAATTATACAGATGAAACCTCTAAATTGGTAGCATCTGAGGCAGAAACACAAGTGCAGAAACTTATAGAGCAACTGAGATCAGAGATAACATCTGAAGTAAAAAAAGAAATACATGAAGTGGAAAATTGGCTGGAGAAACGTATGGAGGACATCAGAGCAGAAATAACATCTAAAGTTGACAAAGACATGCCTAAATCAATAGCATCCCAAGTAGGGGAACAACTACACAAAAGTACAAAGGAGAACAGAACAGAAATAATCTCTCTATTAGAGAGAGAAAGGATAACCATAATGACAGACTTCAATACTATAAAAGAAGACATCGATAAAAAATTAGAGGAGAATAGAAAAATGATGGACTCCCTGACGGAGCAATATAGGAAAGACATAGATCGCATGAAACAGTTTCAAAGAGATATACAAGGAAATAAAACCTCGATCACAAGTTGGCAGAGCCGAATGAACGAAAATGAAGATAGAGTTTCCAACCTTGAAGACACAGTTGCAACCAGTGAAAGAGTAAGAAAGGATCTTTTAAAAACAACCAGAATGCAGGAAAAAAATAATTCATCATCTGCAAGACGATGCGAAAATGAACAACGTGAGATTAATGGAAACCAATGAGAAGGAGTCAATACAAATTTTATAAAAAGAATATGGGCAGAAATAATAGCAGAAAACTTCCCAAATCTGAGAAAACAATCAGA